>PNEQ01003686.1:29272-75537 GCA_003012365.1 Medauroidea extradentata | reverse complement strand
CGTATAAGTTACAAAACTTGACCGGTAGTAGATTATCTGAAATCGCAGTAACTGGTAACAAAACCACTAAAGTGGCAATTCTGCTAGGTTCGGCTATATTCGGAACACTTCGGCGAGAAAGCACTGCAATCGTAGCTTCTAACACAGCGTTACGTAGCCAATCACCTCCCGTGTTCCTTCCGCCCAGCCACCCCTCCAACCCCTTCGTTCACCCGAATACTATCGCTGCAACTCTATCCACTAGAAGCGATATTGGAAGCGCTTTTCAACAGCTTGCTTTGGTTGTTTACTAGTTCTTATCTTCCAATTGACAGTGTTGTAATCCGAGCGGAATTCGTAAAAGATTCATCTATCTGCAGGAGTCATAGTTGGCTTCTAGTAGAGACAAGGTTACAAGTAAATATTTTTTATAATCAGATAATTGTCAGGAAGCTGCCTGGGCAAGCACTGCTTGCCTTGCTTACCCTGACGAGACGCCACTGGATACATACTATTTTGGACCAAAATTATCATAATAGAAAGAATAATGCAGTGCAATAAATATACAATGGTGAGAGCAAATTTATAAAGGCTTGCAAATTTCTTTAATTTCACATAAAACTTGCATAACTTATTTAAGAATCCCTATTTTTAAGTGACTGGAAATTATTAAATTAAACCTAATTAAGTTAACAGTTAAGGGGCCTTCAGTTAATTAAGATAAAATAAATTAATAACAAACCAATTCATTCAAGTTTACAATACACTATTTATTATAAACAGTACTTGAGAATGTTACGTGTCAAAAATATAGAATGATTAATAACTAATTCAATATCTTTAAAAAGTGTGTTGAGCTTTAACTTTCAGGAACAATTAGATGTGTGATGGTTACAATTTTGGGCAGTTTTCTCTGTCACTGTATTAACTGAAGTACCTAAACTTAACTATTTAATTATATAAGTAACCTCTACTACCAGTCACAGCCTTGAGCTGGTAAAATTCACCAAGAATTTACCAAAACAAATCCTGCTCGGAATATGTTAAAAAAAAAGCTAACTTCTGCAAAACATTAATTGAAACATTTGTATTTATTATAATCACTAACCTGCCAGTACATACAGCACATTTACATAACTTTAAAACCAAATGTATAACTCATGCCACATTGAAACAAGATCAACTTGCAAATTACTTAACTTTAATGTACTTTACCTAGAAATTTAATCTCCAGGATATGTCCTACAATAAATATTTCAATTTTTATAAAGTTGTATTTTCACAATTTTAATGAACAAACTATACATCCAATATTTCACTACTAATCTTTCTTAAAACAAAGCATCTCCCTAAACAAATTAATGAAACGTAACTACTTACGGTATATAGAACTATGTGCTAGGGTTGCCTCATCTGTCTTCATGATTTTTTAGCTATAAATAGCCATTCAACTCACAAAGTAATGTCTATAAATACCTAGGAAAATGTTGACTTCATGTATACCACCTAAAAATTACCATGGCATTGCTAACACTTGAATTTCAAAATTGCCAAAATTAAGGGGGTGTGGTGGGGTAAAGAGCAGGGAGTGTCCTAGCTAGTGACCGAACCTTAAGAGGTCTCCCTACCTGTGCTTCAAATGTGTTGCAGTGAGTTATGGCTATTCTTTTCTCGACAAAACTATGTCACTATAGTTTTAAATTAGAAATTTTTTTTTTTAGCCCCTAAAAATGGCAAAAAATGGGTTTTGTAGACTGCCATACATGGAGAAACAGCAACCGGATTCGAAAAACACAATTATAGAAAGAAGCATTAGATTTTTGAACTATGTTGCCCACAAATAAAATGTTGTAATCACAGCTTAAAGTCACATAGGAAAAAGGATAATAGTAAAACACTGCGCGCCAGCTGAGTGGCTAGCATGGAGAGGCGATACTGCATTACATACGCTGGTCAATGGCACTTTGTACTGCTCCTGCCTACCTCACACACACAAACGCAGCCTATCTATGGAGGCCTCTTAAGGTGGAGCTTAGTTTTTTTTTAAAATAGAAAAATGTTAAAAGTGTAAAAAAATTTTTATTATAATGTGAATTCTATTTACTTTGGGCTACAGTACAAGTATCACAATAATTGAACTTTTAACATATCTTTAGGCTGCAATCAGCTCATCAAATTAATTATATAATGAAATTGGCTGATTGATTGTTGCCTAAATATTAGTTAAAAGTTAAAATGCTGTGCTTGTAGTGTACAGCAAGATAAATAGAATTCATGCTGTAGTCATAAATTTCACACTTTCCTTATCTGAATTTAAAAAAAGCAAAAAAAAAAAAAAACAAAAAGTAATCTGATATGGTGACAGATACCCCAACTTTATGTTCTGCAGTCTGCACTCTTGATACAAAAACATTCTGGAGGCGTCTAAACTGAGTGTTGCCCACTTTGGCTAGGTGAGACCTCACTCTGACATTTTCTGGAAACTGTCCTAATTGAATTACAAATGAGATGAAAAATAACAAAACAATTATTTTCAACAAAATAAAATAATTTTTAGGTTCACAATACAAATTGTTGATCATAGAGTATCCACCACACTATGTCTTCATTAATATAGTTAACTGTTGGGTACCATATCACATGAGCAGAGAGTAATTTGGCTCAACGATAACTTACAGGGCCACTTTATGGGTATGTGAGCCCGGGGCAGCGTAAATTTGGGCCCTCCCTCCTTTTTATATGCAGTGATAATGTGCACAGTTAGGCCCTCATACTTTTCTTACATGTTGGCTGCATTGTCATAACTCTGACTTCGGCAATCTTTGATATAAATGGCGTATTTGAATGCACTTTACAATTAAAAATGTATATCACAGCAACCATCATGGTTTAATGGGAACTTTCGTAAAGCCCATTAATTTTAAATTATAAATAATTTTAAATCCAAAAATGAGGCCCACTAGAATGTGAGGCACGGGGCAAATGCTCATTTTACCCCCTCTAGATGCAGCTAATCGTCTCTTCTGTCCCAACAATCATTAAATAATGAAACACACTAACTTAAACACCTTAAAATTAGATGTCACACATCCAATTTGTTTGTAATTTCCTGCTTTAGATGTTTATACTAAGCAGTTCTAAACTTTTAATTTGCAGAAGTTAATCAGTATACGTTTTGTATTGTTATTAATTTTTATTTGCATGTTTTAGTTGTAAATAATTTTTGTCAAACTGACTTGTCACTACAACTAAACAATAGTCCACATTACTGCTATGATTCATGAGTTTACCAGCAGTGGTATTAGTAACAGCTATCCTACCTGAAAGAACCTGATGTCTTTTACCTTATTCATGATAGCTTACCTTTAAGTGTGTGTGGTAGATAAATAAACGCTAAAATCTTCAATTGATTTCTACGCTTTTTTCGAAGCCAACATGGATAAACTACTCAATGACAATCCTAGATAATGGTATTTGCCAACTTTATGAGTAAGTATTTATCCAGAATTACTAATTCGTTATGCGTGATCTCTTGTGCCACAGTTAAATGTACGAGGTTCCGGCGTCAGAGATTGTGCCGCAGAAGTTCGTAACACTGGAAAGAATTTTGTTTGAAACGTTGGCTAAAACTATTGTCTAGGATTGCTATTGTTTAATTTTCGCAAATTGGCTTTAAGAAATCTACAGTTATAGATTAATGCTTTTAGCGTTGAATTATGTACCACGCCCTCTTAAGAACATACTTAACGCTGAATGGTACATGCTGTATGTTTTCAATACTACACACATGTTTTCATTTTTCTAATGCTTCTATTTTTATTCAGCAGAGAATCTCATCTAAAAAAAAAATAGGTTGATGTAATAATACTCTATAAATTGCTTTTCATCGTAACTTGACCATACATATTAAAATTTTTAACGGGACTTTCATGTGTTTGCGGTGTAATCAAACATATCTGTGATTTATCTTCTGTTTCTTGATTGTTTTGGCAGGTAGTTTTTCCTTAAAGTTGTTCTGTTTGTGCAGAGTGATGTTGGCATGTACAGGATCAGCGAGGCAGGGCAGCCACGGACAGTGATGCTGGAAAGAGGACCGGACGGACTGGGCTTCAGCATAGTAGGGGGTCATTGCAGCCCACACGGAGACCTGCCTATATACGTGAAGACTGTGTTCGAGAAGGGGGCGGCGGCTCGCAGCGGGCAGCTAAGCCGCGGCGATCAGATTCTTGCTGTGGATGGAACGAGCCTCGAAGGGCTCACTCACCAACAGGCGGTCGCTGTCCTCAAGAGGGCGCAAGGAACCATCACCCTCACCATTCTGTCCTAGTGTCTCTTCTCCACCCTTGCGACGTCCTACTAGCAAGGGAAGGGGGAATAGGATGTGTCCTCCATAATAGACAGTCTGGTTGACTGCAAGTAGAGGAGGTACTTTCTGCTAGCTGCTGAGACTATTTAAATTAATTAGCGTGGTTTTTTTTAGAAGCTTGTGCATTTCAACCTTGAATAGGTGTGTTATTCAGGTGTTCATAGAAAAATTATATCTTCGGAACTCTGGCCAAGAAGTGTCAAAGACTTGACAATACATTTGAGTAAAATTGATATATCAGTTTTCAACATTAATTATACATCCCTTACAAATTTACTATGCATTTATATTGTTTTTTTTTTATTATTATTATTATTTCTGTGAATTTTTTTGAACTTGGTGCATTAAAAAAAATTTATTCCAGAAATTAAAATTACGTATATTGTTTTAAAGTTGTTGTTATTTTGTGCAGGATAGATTTGATAAGTGACACATTTTTAAAATAGCTCAGTTGCTGTTGTCAAGAATACAAATAAACCCTGCATTGCGATCACTCACTTTCTAATGATAAAGTTGACACTTCTTGTCCTTTATTTAATACATAGTTATTTTTGGACAACCAAAAATTTTCAGACAGCAACCGTTATTAACAAGATATTAACTTGTTAAAATACAGTGATGGTTTGATAGGAAAATTATTTATTTAATTACCTGTATGTTTGTATATTGCAATGGCTGGCATAGTGTGTGCAAATAAGTAAAGAACTTAAAGCACAGCAAGATTTTGAAAATAGTGGCTGCAGACTAAATGACCAAGCATAGCTTACCTCAAATGCATTTTAACTGCAACAAAAGAATGAATTGTGAAGTATGATTTTGTTGTGGAAATTGTGACGATATTTCAGAAGAGAATTGATGACAGGGTTTTGACTGGGACCATAGTTTGTTCAACTGACTTAGAATGTTTGGGTGTAATTCTTACAGTTACGTTTTGTTTTAAATGGCGTGCATCTGATTTTGGTTACATGTCGTCGTACTGTATGTGTAGCACATTTATTTTAAAGTTTAGAAACAAATTTGTTAATGTTTTCTTGTGAAATAATTAAAAAGATATTTTATGTAACATCCATCATTAAATGTTTTGTTTCAATGTATGTTTGTACACACATTTTATACAAGTATTGCTTGTTTTACCTGTACAACTGCTGAAAGTTGTGCATTGCCTTCTATGCTGTTGAAATTTTAGTAGGAACCAAAATTTGTGTGAATTGTTTGTGTACTTTCTTATGAATGATAGTATACCATGAACTTTTTTTGACCTTAATGTAAATAGTTTGTATAAAGGTATCATGTTACTTTGGTGCTATGAACTCGTTTCTATGCATCATGTCTGTTGCTGCTTGTTTCCAATTATAAACATGTGAATGAGGCTAAGTGCCATGTACCAGGTACTTTATTTAGAACTGCAGCTTTTCTGACAGCATAATATCTATACATGTTAAGAATACATTGATTTTTAGCCAAATTTTGTATGGTTTAAAAACTGATCAAGTACCGTAACATGGCCTGTTTGGAGACGTGCTGTAATTAACACACTATCTCCTATACTTATTCATAGCTTACTGAGCGAAACTATTATGTTCTAACATCTCTATTTCAAGTGGTGCAGTCCTGTTACTCTCTTCAATCGTAATTACCCAGTAAACTGACTTAATATAGACTACAAAATGCAGTTTTCATTTTAAAAGAAAATTAACATAATTATCACAAGGACTTACCGGTATCAAATACTGTTTTGATTTTACAGTCAATTTTTATTTCGTCTTCTTGGTGTCAACCAAAATTGTGTTGTGTTACAACAGCCTCAAAATTGTGTTGTGTTACAACAGCCTGGTTGAATTATGTTATTAAAATATCAAATATTGAACGACTGTTCAGAGTTGATTGGTAAAACATAAATTAGTTTATGAAGAGAACATATTAGGTATTTGACATGGGGGAAAAATGTGTCAAAATAAATAGACCCAGAAATTTCATAAATTCATTTGAAAATGAGTTACGATATATTACTGTAACTTATGTACATGTGAGTTTTTTTACAGTTGCTTTTAAAACTTGCTTGACTACTCTGGACCAACAGAAAACCTGCATGTAAATACTTACATACTCCCACGCTTTCTTGTCAGATGTACTACTGGGCACTCGCTCAAGCAGCAGCCAATGAACAAGTAAGTAACTGAGGACAGAGTGTACACAGAATTCTGAAGTCCAACTGGTAGGTTTTTGATCCCGTGAAATTTCTTGGTCTCTGGTTGTAATTCAAGTTGAATATTGATAGGTCTCACGGTTCAAACATTTCCCCTACTGTGAGTCTGCCATTAATTACGATCAATAGGTAAGTTTGGTTAACTGATTTAATTTTGTTTCCATTGTAAGAGCCATTGGTTGCAGCATTCATAGGTATAAACTCACATTTTACTCCACTATACGGTGTAGGAGATTTCTTAAGAAATTGTATGTTCCTTAATCCCTGCTATTCTGACTTCTTTTTTTCTTTCTTTATGTCAGAAATCAGGTAGAGTTGGTTCAATTTAGTAATGGCTCCTTGTCATCTTAATCATAATACATATTTTAAAGTTAAGTAAAGAGTATACTTTTTACATGAATCATTGTGTTATGAATGATAATACATACCATTCATTATATAGGTATGCAGTTCTTATGTGCATATTTTAAATACTTATTTATGCAACAATACACTTTCAAAACGTTATGGTGGCACTTAACTATTCACGTACAATTTTTTTAAAAGCTATATCTGCTCTTATTATATTGCACTTGCATAGTGGTTGTAACAGAAAATGTGCAAGCTTTCTTGGGTTTTGTGAAGGGATTTCAATACTGTGTAAGGTAACTGCTGTAGAACCCCAATGTTATGTTCCCGCTTCATACACTTTCCTTTATCTTACACCAATTAATTTTGGTCCCGCCAAAAGCCCTATATTACTATTGATGGTTAACATTCCCACAGCATACAGTTATTAACTAATTTATTTCCAGTGTCTTACATTTTTTCCAACACCAGAAAACACAGGCTGCAAAATTATTAACTATATACCACTTTCAGTTATATATTTTTAACCTTTCCTGCAGCTATGAAATACGTTGCACTTGCATTACATCAAAAAGTAAACAACTATGGTATATTGATGTTTTACCAAAGAAAACTTAAAACTGTACTTAAATGCTTAAGTCTTTTGTGTGTGAAGTTGCATCGGCCAGTGTCTAATGAAATGTGGCTCTACTGATCACATGTTTTTCTGCAAGCAGTACTTGGTGTTTTAAATTCTGTATGCAGTTTTATGTGTACGTATCTTATTTTGCGACGGTAGATTCCACCATAAGTTATAGTAAACAGTGACAGTGTTTTTTTTAAGCCGTTAGCCAGATTATTATTAATTTTTATGCTTTTCAATAAGCAACATTGGAGTCCAGGTCATGAGGTCGGAAACCAATAGATGTAAATTTTGAAACAAGTTGACGAATACCATGACCTGTGTCGTTATCAAATACATTAGGAATGTACGTAGAGTATATATTCTACTTAGTACTGTAGCACGGCTGATACACTAACACTGAATACTTATATTAGACCATTCTGGTCGGATAAATGTCTGATCCTTGAAGAAGAATGTTCGAATTTGTAACGGAACTAGTCCATAGTTGGAGACAGACAACACTTAATTCTGAGCTCGGTATTAGTTTATTTGGTCAGTTTTCTTCCCTCTAGTTACATGGTTCAAACTGTGGTTAAGATCAAACAAAAGTCCCATAGCAGTCCGACAGGACTGTTCAACGACTGTTTACATTATTACTTTATAAAATTTAATAAAACCAGGTTACGCTTTATGGAGAATGAAAGCGTAACCGTAGCAGAGCTCAAAAAAGTCGTTATAATCCACAAAACCCCATCAGGGCGAAACCTCCTCTGCAAAACTTGTTGATAAAATAAAAGAAAACTAAGCTCTGTGGCTACCGCCCCGATACATTAAAGTTCGGCTTACACCCCACATCGCAACCTTATCACCCATCTTTCTTTTTCCTTTGACACTAAAAATGCACGAGACGCGCACACACGTCCGACACGCACCAAGGTTCCCTAAGAAAAGACGCTTCAACCTGGCGGACCCACGCCACCAACCTTCACTCTCTCTGCTGCCTCTGGTGGCCACCCACCGAAACACAAAAATGGAAAATTACCATCCAAATAAAATATAACACATAACTTATCAAAGCAAAAGTTAAAATACCTTAACGCTTAAACATTTACATGAATATTATTTATAAGAAATACATTTATTATATAAAAACCACAATGTATGTTTGAAATAACGTCTGTTATTGGCTGGCGCCGGCCCGCGCACAAGTATCTCTCTCTCTCTCCTACACTGGGAGACACGGCGCACGTGCAACCAGTGCATAATAAGAAAATAAAAACAAACCAGGCTATGCTAAAAATAGAACTACCCGGCAACTGGACGCCTGGCCGCTACACTGACCTGGGTCAACAACAACCCAGGCCGAGCACGTATTTGTAACCCCCAACAATGGTACTGCCACTAAAAGAACTAATAAAGATGAAACCAAAATTAAACTAAACTCAAATAAATTAAATACTTCTTATATGAAGCTAAATACTGGCAACGGCCAAGCATCCATTTAAATTACAGCAAACAAAATAATGAAACTAACAATGCTGAAAAAACAGTGAAACTAATACTATGATTAAAAAAAAAAAACATCAATAAACTAAAGAGAAAACTAAATAAGGCCTATGCCCGGTGGGTGGACCGCCTCACAATACAATACAATACAAAGCTTTAAAACTAAAATATTTTTATTAAAGGTTACTTTTGTTGTAAATAATTTATGTGAAATAGCTTATAAACTTATTTTTTTGTTTATGCTGCTTTTCCAAGTGTTTCTAGTATTGAATAGTGTGCTTTATGCATAATAACAGTATTATGAAAAGTTTGCAGCATTAAGGAAGTTCAATTTAACCACTACCCTTATCTTGAATTTTCCTTATGGCCCCTTGAATAGTGTATTCAGGGTTTTATAGTAATAGTTACTGCATTATTGGTACCGAGATAAAATTAATTTCTCTGCATTGTATGGTAAACAAGTCATATTAAATGTCCCTGAGAAGTATGTTGTTGACTTTCATAACACACTTGAAATTTTTGGCAAAGTCATTTAAGGAATACGTAATTTAAATCTGATAAGTTAAATTTGTTTCAGGAAAAATATTTCTAAGTTATGATTTAAGCCTGTGGTTGTTGCTTGTTTATTTCACAAGGACTGGGTATGTTACAAAGTGGTGCTAATGTTGTCAATATATTACCCAGAGTGTAGCTGCATGACATCCGACCATGACGGAGTATAAACAAGACACCGCTCATTTCTTTCCCATAGTTCAATGCATAATTTAACACACATCACTCTAATAGCGTAACAGGCTTACGGTGACAATAAATATATGTTTAACATGAACTAAAGCAAGTTAACCCCTAAGTTTATATGAGCACTGTTAGCTTACTGTGGCTAGCAATCCATCACAAAAGAGTTGTGGTGCCCATTTTTTCTCTATCTTCAGTTTTGCATGGATCTTTTCCACAAAGTTACTATAACAAAGATGTGCAGAATATTCCAAGAACTTGAAACATTTAAAATTACATTTAAAAACGGTTGTTTTAAATTTGTATTAAAAAGTAATTTATTAATAAAAGTATAACATCTTATACGATAATGTTCACATGCACTTTGATAACACTCAGATGCAATATATTTATTTCAATTTCTGTATTGTTTTATTAATTAAAAATAATTTTATAGATTACAGCCTGTTCACTTTTAGCGTTCTGCACCTTTACCATGATAACTATTTATAGAAATTTTAAAACAATATCAATAATAAAGTTGTATTAAAAAGTAGCTTTCTGCTTCATTATAATGATTGCATGGTTATTCATATTTTCTCTCATGAGTCACAGGTTGTGACCTCAAGTTCTGCATGTATTCACTTCAGTATACTCTGATGTTTTACTTTTATATTTATGACCAAAGTTTTCAGTGATGGTTGTTAGGGTGATTGATGTTCTGGTCGTTTACTAAAACCATCTGTGGGCTGTCTGAGGATCTAGGCAACTGACCTTTTTTTATTCTTATTGAGGAGTCTTACGACATAAGTGTCTACAAAATTCTGGGTCTTGCTATTCTGTACAGTAATTATTATAGAAAATGAGGAGTTAAGTTGTGCATTCCAGTTCACAGCAAAGTTTAGAGAGTCATTAAGTCATTTGAAATTGAGGCAGCATATCTTTGTAAGCTGTTGGAAGATCTAAACAGTCTGGATCAAAGGCAATACAAAAATAAATTTTTTTTCCAACCTGCAGAAAAGACCTGTTACCTGAAATCTTGAATGTTATGTGCACCATCATGCGTATTTAAGATTTGATGTGGAGCAGAAAATACAGATGTTGAAATTATTTCCAAAATTGCATTCAGAAATCATTGTACACTAATTTTTTTTAGATTACATGATGATCTTAATGTGAAACATGCTGATAATATCTAGGTTTTGAAAAATATATCAGCAGTATCAGCTGCAAATTCACTGCATGTAGTGACATAGTAACTGATTCTAATGATCAAATATATTCAAATCCCTGTTGAAAAAATTTACAAAAGCAGAGTTTTGAAATTTAGCAGCTCTTAAATGGGAGGAAATTCCAGCCAGTAAAATTTGCCACACCTCATCAGCAAGATGTACGCAGTGGTATGCTATGCAGTTAGTCACATCGTCCTGAGCTTAATTGAGTTTTTGTTGTATGATTGCTTCCTTCTCCTGTACCACAGTTCAAAGCCCCTGGTGGTAGCTACTGCTACCCGTGCATATTGATGTGGCTACCGTGTGATTCTGTAGCTGCCATGGGACACTGCGGGGGTCGAGTAATCAATTGTGGGACAATGCTGCGGTGGCTAAGTACATAATCAATTTGTATACTTTCATGGCACTGTCAGGTTTTCCGTTCATTTTGACAAAATAATGGTTTCTGTAGCCTGTCTGATTATATGTATCACACTTTATTAAATGTATGAGGTTATTTATGATTAAATAATTTAAACACAATGTCTGTGATATTTGGGTTTCAGGAAGTCAAAATTTGCGTCTTGGTGTTCCGACCAGCTGTGTCTCAAGCGTGAAGACGGGAATATGTAGATTGTGATTTCCGAAACATAGAATTTTTTCATTGAATGGAGCTTGTGTTGCCTTCTGTCGTTTGTTTGTTGTCCACTGTAGTTTTTTTGTATAATTCCATCCTTTTTCATATTGTGAATTTGGTTTTCTTATGTCCGTCTTTCTTGTCTGGGTGTTGTCATAATCTGATTGAATTCTTTCTTTAGAATTCTTGCTGTTAGATATAAAAATCTGTCCAAATTCCTCTGGGATTGCTTTTTTTTTTTTTCTATTTTTTATACTTTGTCATTCAAAACAAGTTTGGTCAACAAAACACGAGCAGCAATGGTTGTCTACAAACCAATACATTCTTAGTCAAAATTGGCCAGGTTTGGTAATAAAGGGGATTGAACCAGCAACCATATTACCTGGCTGTAATGGGACACTGCTGTTACAGTGTTCTTTTGTTTTTGTTTGTTAGTTGCAAATACACTATCATATTTGTTTTGAAATGCCCAGAAACTATTTCACCATAAATAACGTCTGAAAAAGAAGTTAATTTTTTATCAGCATTATATATTTTCACCCTGTTCAGTTAGATTTCTCTCCCCTCCTCCTCCAGAAAAAACTCAATTCACTGACCCTGATTTTTCAGTAACTCTCCAGGTTTGCTCAGGTCTCTAGTAAGTTCTGCTGACTACGTCAGTCTTGCAGTACCTTCAGCCAATAATTCACCTTGTACTAGGCAGGCAGTCTTATGTGTTTCTAAAATCCTTAATTACTTACTACATCACGGCATGAGTGCATTAAATGGAGTTAGTAAACATCTGAGATTAGGCAAGAGAAATACTTTTGAAATTATAGGCTGTAGACGTGTGCATGGTAAACTAGTGTGCCATACTTGCTCTTCATTCCTAGTCGCCCCTCGGTTAGCATTCATCCACTTCAGTCATTTGTACTTTTAGTTGGTGCCTTTGCATTACTCTTGGTGCAAGTCTGGGAATGATGCCTCTGATCCCTTAATGATAGGGTATGTGTTGAGTAGCGTTATTACGTACAACAACTACATCACAATGTGAATGAGAAGGTCCTTTGCTCCCACAAATGTATGAACACTGTCCAACCGAGGCATACACAACCATTTTATTTGTGTTAGCCATGCTGACAGCATGACCTGTTATATGCAAATGTGAATGAGGTAGGGACTTTTGAGTAAAGCTGGCTAATTAAAATATGTTATACCTACTATACTGTAGTTGTTTTTATACATGGAAAAGAATCCTTGACTCAATTTTTAAAATTGGTATTACTAGAATTAATTTCACTAGTAGGGTCACTGTTCAAATTCTTATTTTCGATTTAATTTTATGAGATATAGTTATGCTGGCTTTATGGTTACATTTAACTGCACTGTGGCTCAAAATTAGCATTTATAATGTCAAAAAGTTTTGTTTGTATGCTGCTTAGTATATTTTTGTTCATGGTGAAATAAAAATGTTGGTTTGAATTTTTTTTTTTTTTGTTTATGAAATATAATAATTTTTGATAGTTTTTTAAGCTTTTAATAGCAGGAAATTGGTTGAGTGAGTTAATTTTGTTAGGAAGATGAAATGTAGCACGAGAAAAGAAAAAACTACTGTACTGTATTTGAGAGGCGTCGTTAGCTAAATTTAGTCCGTTGAAACAGCGTTTGTGTGTATGCCCTTATTTCCGTAAAAACTATTCTTGGTATACTGTTTTTTTTTCTCATGAAAGGTAATAACAAAACTAATGCATATTGATGCCAAATTTGATAGAATTTTTTTTTTGTGCTATCAGCTCTTAGTTTTTTAAGTTAGTAAAGATTTATTTTAAAACAGACTAATATATTGTATAGCATTGTGTACCACAATGAGATGAACAGAAAAGTCAGTGTTGGCATATATGTATATTCGACTGGTACTGAGCTCCCATCTTATTTAAGTAACATGTATTCCTTAACCTTGTTCTAATCATGTCCTGGGAAAGACAGCCTCCTTTAGGTGCAGAATTGGAAAAATGTTCATGAGTGCTTCTTTAAAAAGTTAATTTATTCATATGGGTGCATGGCAAAAATGCACAAATTATTTCACTTATAAAAGTAACGACAAACTTCACATTTCACTTACAGAAAAATGTCTCTTAACACTAATAAAATTCACTGTACAGTAAATTAATTTTACAGCTTATATGAGAAACCAACAGTTTTAAACTGTACTTGATCAAAAATGAAAACATTGGACCAGCTAATAGTGATGATACGAAATCTATGAATGCCTTCAAATTATGCATAGAATTGTACAGAAAAGCATTTAATTGTAGCCACAATATTTATTGTGATCACTTTATCCATTTTT
This sequence comes from Medauroidea extradentata, assembly GCA_003012365.1. NCBI lineage: Eukaryota > Metazoa > Arthropoda > Insecta > Phasmatodea > Phasmatidae > Medauroidea > Medauroidea extradentata. The sequence continues at coordinate 61,637 of PNEQ01003686.1, read as the reverse complement.
CTGTATTTTATTACATACAAAAGGGGCTGTCGTCTTTGATTTTCTGGAGAAAACATGAAGAAAGAGTTCTTAATTGTCTATCCTATATTGAAACATCGCAAAACGTAATATGTTCTGGTTAATGTAACAGATGTTTATTATTTATAAAAATGAAACAGGAGTTTGAAGATAAATTTGGCCATTTTGATACCATCTCATTAGTACATTAATAGTGTGACAAAGATAACAGTAACTGCTTTAAAACGCTTCCTGCACGAAACTGATCACCAGGTCAAACGCTGCTCTCTATCTCCAAGGGCTAAGTGGAGAAGGGGTAACGAACTGCCATTTTATCGCAAGCTGAAAGGAAAGGCCAGTGTTCTACCATTGCATGGGAAGGCAAGCACGGGAAGCAAGAACCAACTGCAGCATGTGTTAGGTACAACAGGGCAGATCATGTATATTGTACAGTAGTACAAATAAAGCAAATAACCATAACAAATTTAGTACAACACTGTGGTTAAACTGGTGACTCACTGAGAATTGGGCAACATGTAATTTTATCTTAAATTTTAAATTAAAACCATAAACATGTGCAGTAAGCAACGTTATTCTTAATTTGCAATGACATTAATTGAATCATTGATACACAAACTTAAACAACATTCTGAAACAATGTAACTCGAGGTCTTACATTACCTTTGTTATATTTATTTATTGTTTTTTATAGGCAACAGTGGGTGTTGCAAATATGTACAGTTTCAGACAGTATTTACACGTGTCAGAAATTACCTATGAAGACTTCTTACAGACATACGTATTTGTGACTGCCTTGTTATATGTGTACCAATACTACACATACCATGGGAAAAATTGGTATAAGGAACAGTTATGTATAGTTGCTTTTTCATTTTCTTTGATATAGGTTTTAGTTAACTGCTGGCATTAAATGAAAGTGAAAAAAAGATTTTAGCTTCACAGCCAGTAATTAATTTATGTTTACTAACTACAGCAATTTTTCAGAGATCACTTGTGTTAAAAAATAAACAATATTCTGCACAGTTTTGTGTGAGTTATTTTACAGTTAAAAGTATGAATAAGAGTTGGCCCATAATTTATTATTTGAGACTTTACAGTAATAACTAATAGCCTAAGGGTCTTCAAGTGTCAGTTATTTGTTTGTCCTTTGGATTCTTTGAAAACAGTGACATGTCACACTCCTTTGCTAGAGCAGTCTAAGTTGTTTGAGAGATGTTCGGCAGTAATAAATGTGGGAGCAGACTTTTCTGTTTGTCTTCTCTATGGTTACCACGATTACCAATGGTAGGTCTCATGAGATGTCCCAGGATTGAACATAATCTACCTTCATCCCTAGAATTAGGGCACTTTAGAGGAGAAGCACAGTTCAGTAGAAGTTAATTAGAAAATCTGCATGTAGTAAGTAGAGGTCGCTAAATGTTCTTAATTCAGATTTTATTTGAAGTGACATCAAGACGTCGACCGATGCTAATGTGAGATGCCCACTCCTGTGTTTTTAACTGCACCCCTGTGACTTTTGTGTTAATTAACAACAGACCAGTTATAGTTATGGACTTGCATATTTGTTTGTTTAGCAGTGTTGTGTTGTGCATAATTGACAATTTCGTAAACCCACCTTGTGTATGTGCAGTCAGAAAATGACTGTATGATTTTCAGTTAGGTAAAATAAATATTCCAGTAGTGTCAATGTTAAGAGTCTGAACAAAATGTTCATTTTATTAAGGCCTAATTTAAAACAATTCTATTAAATGTGCCCAAATAAGCTGAAGAAATTTTGCTTCTAAACATTTGTGTGACGAAATCTGACTAATTCAATGTTTCAACCATTACGTTAATTTATCAATGGATATGTTTTATAGAAGATGTGGGAATAGGTACAGATTTAGTAATAGTAAAATAGCACCAGCAACAGACTTTCATTTAATTTTTTCTCTCAAGTCAAATTAATTTAATCTAATACTGTCACTTTAAGAGAATTCTTCTTTCTTAATATTTTGTAATGGTGTCTGTTTGTACATTCTAATCTGTAGAATGTCTCTAAAAGATAGTGAGGAATGGTGTATTTCTTCAGACATATAATTTCTATCTATACGTTCTTGGTTTTCATTAATACCTGCTGCCATAATAATTATATCTCACTTTTTCACTTTCACCCGTTTATTCCTTGTCTCCCACAATAGCTTACAGCTAGCTAACAGAAATAAATGACCACGAATGGGAGGAAAACAATTGTAAAAATTTGTGATCTGGCGTTTACTCCTTCCTTCTTCCCTTTTAACTGTTAATCTTCCATTGCTAATGGGTCTGATTATCTGATTTACTTTATTTCTCTGTTGATAGTCTATAAATTAAGGTACTGAGTACGAGTACTGAACACTCAGCTGCTATATTTAAAATTTATCAAAGTTTTAAAAAAGGATTACGAGAGTTTAGCTGTTAAATATTTTGTGTAAGTGCTATAATAAACTGAAAATCGTTGGCATTGAAGATGTTGGTATTTAATAGTAAATTTAATTGAATATAATAGTTACATTTGTACACCACCATTTGTTGATAATGTTCATATTAATTTATTAGAATATGTACAACTGTCAAGGTTCAACTGCAGTCATGCCAAAATTGTATTTCCTCCACAGTGTTCATAATCAAAACTTAAGTTGCTTATGTGGGGAATACTGACACTTTGTATCGTTCATGTCTTGTAGTTTAAAGTGTGATAACTTAGACTGTAAAGTTTTGTCTTAATGTTATTGTTCCCATTTAGTACATTTTTTATTCGAGTTTATTCCTTGCCAAGAATTGTTACGGTAACAGTAAATTGACATGAATTTTGGTTCATACAATAGTCAACTGAGAGGTATTTCAGAATTGTCAGAATTGTTGATGTTTCTTTAAATGAATTAATTCTTTATAAGTTTTCTTTTTCTTTTTTTTTTTTATTTTTTTTTTCAAATGAAATTTATTGTTTGTTTCTGATGTCACATTTGATTAATATTTTTTTTTTTTTAGAATAAGTTAACTTCTGAATAGTGAAGTGTGTTTTTTCAAATGTTAAAACCATTATAAAATACCTGATTTTGTAAATTAAAGTTACTGAAGAAAACACAATACAAGTAAGATTACTGTCTGCTACAACTGATCATCCTTAATTTTTTACTGTCTTGCAATCAATTTAGGTAATTGTTGGTAAATATTAGAGTTTTAACAATTATAATGGTCTGTGTAATTTGTAGTGGTTTCCAGAAGTGTGGATAAACCGCCAGGACTTGTTGAAGAAATCATGGTGTGACTTCACTGCAGTTAGTATGTTAAAATTTTAATACTGTTAAGAAATGTGTAAGTGGACGTGACGTGTTTTTATTTGGAATTATATATGTCCAGTGCAGTTAAGTTGAGAGTATGTAACAATGAAAACTGTGGCATACTGATGGACATTTACAGGACAATAGAAACTTGTTGAATATGCCAAACTTATGTGCTTTTGTACCAGCCTTTCCCTGTTACTTCCTTCCTGTGACATATTTTTTTAAAAACAAACTGGTCTTCATATGCTTTTCTCTGCCAAAATGTAATCCGTACATGTGCAACTCTTAGACCTGCTAGAACGATCCAAGCCATGCTATATAAAGTATAATTTAATGATACTACCATTCTGTGCTGTAGCAATGACAAGACTTTGTGTTTTTTTAACAATATTGTTATCAAATTTTCAGACAACTTATATATAAATATACATATATATTGGAAGTTGAAAACTGTCTTTTTTTAGGTGAACCTGTTATGATAAACATGTTTATGTAAATATGTATGCACATCACTTCAACAAGATGATAATTATTCATATCAAAGAAATCAGTATTTAAGAAAGTAAATGTATATGTTATTGTTAAAGTATTGTTATGCTAACTATTGTTTCCATTTTCAAAATTGGTGATTTGTCAGATGTATTATTTTGGGTTAATTGATCTCAAATGAAAGTCAATTATAACGTTGTGTTTTTTTTTTCATAATAACATTACTTAGCAATTGCTTGGTGCACACAGATATTACCAGAAATTGTAATAGTAAGTTACATCAGCACAATGTATTGTACATAAACAGTGTTTTTCTGTTGAAGGTAAGCTCCCAAATTTTTGTGACACAGGAAAGTAGAGTTCTTTCTGTGCTGGAGAAATTAATGCCTTGCTCATTTAAACTAAAAATTTGTGAAAGAAAAAATGAGCTAATGAGTAGCTCTTAATATAGCTTCTATTGTAACTGACTTACATATGCTTCAGGGCACTGCCTACCTGTGTGTGAGAAGCTCAGAAGTGTCAGTGATATAATGGTGACCTTGAAACATAAATAAAATGTCGCATTGCCACAATGAGCTAAGCACTGGAATAGAGTGAAAGATTCCTGCCGATCCTCTTTTACTATGAAAAACTTTTAAAAATGTTAGATATTTGAATTTCACATATGTATATCTGGTTAGTACATTTTGAAGTACTGTATGTAGTCAGAAAAGGCAGTTTTTAGTTATGTTGGAAGGCTTCCAAACAATGTTTTTAATGAGCACGGTGTTTTAACTGTGACATTCCGTCCTTGTTCGAAGTATTTTCTTTTTGTACATTAGTACAATGAGCACATGTGGAATAGTTTCGTAAAAAACATTTTTTACGAACACACTGCAACACATTTGAAGGACTTGGTAGGTAGTACCCTTAAGTTTAACGTAGATGTTAATACTCGACGATTCTAAATGCCTGATACAAAAATTTGTCATTCGTATGAAAGATGTAGTAATTATATTTTTAAAAACATGGCTGTAAGGCAAGTTTTTTTACGTACACATACAGATTTTCAATTATAGCATAATTTGTGACACGGAAGATATGTACTTGATACTCCATTTCTTGCCACATAACATAATCTTATCATCTGAGTTAACTGTGCCGTGCATGTGTAGCAGTAACTGCTGTAAAGTACTGTGGAAATGGGGGTACATAGTCCTTCACGTACCTTCAAAAAGACGATTCCACATTGCAAGTGCTTACAGATGTCGAACATCCTAAGTTTGTGCTTAATATCCTGTAGGCTGAATTATATCACCTTGTAAATATACTGTGATATGGCATCTAATGCATAACACTTTCTCTTTTCTCTTTACACTGCACTTCCTGGGAGTCAGTTTTGCAAACCGTGACCTATATTCTAAGCAGCTTGCCTTGTGAATTCACACCACCTCCTGCTGTCCTAGCAGTCCCACAGTTATCCCTTTCCCTACCTGGTATCACCACCCCTACAAACTGTCTGTCCCTGTGTGTGGACACATTTCTGTAAGCAACTTGCCTCATGAACACAGAAGGAGAAAGACTACACAGAAAGAGAGAGACTGGCTGTGCTAGTAACCAGACTGTCTTTCCTTTCATACTCCTTATATCCTGTGAGCCTGCAATAACTTGTGTGGCCCAAGGATATTTCTGATGTGTAGATCTGCTGCTAGCAGAATACATGTAAGCAACAGGCCTCACTGCTTGCATGCAGCTGACACCTAAAGTAACATACTGTATCTTCCTTTATTGACATACAGTCTAACCTCTTTAATACAAACCCGAACGGGCCAAAATTTTACCTGTTTGTATTAATGAGGTTTGTACTGACAGGTGTTCACTGAAACCTTAAAATGTTTCTAAAATTTTCGTCACTCTATTTATCCCCACAAATCAAGTTGTGTTTTCACCACAATGACTTTCTTGTACTTGAGAACTTGATATTACATGGTTTCATGCATAAACATAATTTTTATTGAACATTAAAGTAATTATGTATTTCATTTCTTGTCCCATTCCAAACGGAAAAAAGTCACTTTGTATTAGCAAGGTTTGTATTAACGAGGTTCCACTGTAGTTATTTCCCTTGTACTGCATATACGGTACTTAAATTGAGTTGCTTTTCCATTAAGTTTTTTTTTTATTTATTTTTTTGTATTTCATCAGTTGCCTAATAAGAGACAGATTAAATTAGATGATTTTCGAAAGAACATTTAAAATATATAAGATACACATTTAGTAGTGCTGTATGCATTAAAAAATAGAATCACAAACAAAAGTACCACAAAATTCAGCAATGTAGACAAGCTGTCATACAAACAGTTGTAATTTTCAAAACTTAGGAGAGTAAGAATTATGTTAAAATCCATATGAAAGATCTTACACTACCTAAATACTTACATGTTTGAACGTACTACATCTTAAATAGGATCCACTGAGCATGGTGGATCAGTGGTAAAGCCTCACGTTCTGGAGGACCTGGGTTCGATCCCTGGCTTCGGCCATCTTGATCTCAGTTTTCCAGGGTTTTATGAAATAACTCTAGGCTAATGCTGGGGTGGTTTTTTGAGCAGGCCCTTGTCAATTCCTACCCTTTTTTTTCTTTGTACCTCTACGAATGCCTTGTGCTGTTCAAGGGCATGTAAAACGACCAAATAAATTTAAAAATGAAACTACATTCTACCAATGAACATAAGCCAAATACCTGAAATTCCATTTCGACCTAAATTAATATGTGTGAAAGTAAATAACCAGGTCATGGTATATAATGTTAACAAAGTACTATTTGTAGTTATGTTATAGGGTAACAAATAGCAATTGATTAAAAAATAACATTGCTTTAACAAAGGTGATAATGCTTTAGAACTTTAGGCCCGCCATCACCACTGGTTGTAGAATTTATGTAGTTACGACAGTTGCCCCAGGAATTTTAGCAGCAAGTTCATTATGGTGGTGGTTGGATACTAAACTAGTTCACATTTTTTCTTTCATTTGTTATGTGTTGTTGGATTTCAAAAGGTAAGTTGTATCCTGAAACTTATGTAAACTTACTGTGAACAAAAATTATGTAACGAAAACTGTTTCAATATGGTGCAGATGAGATTTCAATAATACAGTACTTTAGTGAAAACCTTATATTGAATGTATTGTCTTTCGTATCTAGTTATTTGATTTTCATGTAAAAATTAGTTTATTTCACTTCCCATGAACAGTTTCTCTCGTGTATGTCCTATAAATTCTTGTTTCCCAATTATGATGTCTTTTGTGGGGTGAATGAGAGATTTTGGTCAACACTTAACATCGAGGTCTTCAGCACTGGTGATGGGTGACGTGAGGTGAGTAATGAGCAGCGCAGGAGTGAAGTGGCGGAAAAAACGTTAGATCCCTGAGAAAACCAGCCTACCAACAGCATCGTCCGGCACAATTCCCACAAGTGCTGGTGAACGGTGGCTTTAAGCAGCACCATCGAGAGACAAGGTTGTAACGTCTTGGCTATTAGGTGTTCAATATTTTGTTGATGGGGTAGGTAGGCACTGTGTATCAGATAGTTGGTACTTGGCAGTACGAAACACTGTAGCCCCTGTTTCAAATATAGTCTGTCTCATGTAAGTATTCCGTATTTTGACAGTTCACTTCTGAGAAGTGTGTCTGTACACAGGCTTGGGGAGATCGTGCTTTTCCAGGAAGCCAGGTAGGTTTCAAGTTCCATACAATGGAACTGTCTGAGACATTTCTCAGAAGAGAAATGTCAAAATACAGAAGAGTTACATGAGACAGACTATGTGTGTAGTATTAAAGGCAACAGATTATGGCGTACAAGTGTTGTGTTCCTCAGTGCTGTGGAAATCCGTGAAAATGAATGTAATTCCAGAAGAGCACTGCACAACATAATGGTTGTAGGGTCAGTAGACCTGTATGTTTTTTCGATAGTTCATGATAAAATGAGCATTTTTAAAATCGACTGATGCATGATAACAGTAGTACAAAGTTTTTGTTCTCAAATTTTTTAAAACTCGTATACTGGTGCAAACCATTAAATAGTTATTTTGATGCTCTACAATATGCAAAAATTTTAAGATCTAAGTTACAAAATTTAATTTGTGGATTTTTGGCAACAGCGGACGCTGAAATAATGCAGTTTCTGTGCGATGAAGAGAGAGAGAATGCCCTTATATCCCTGTACTGCAAACTATGCGTGAGACATTCTATAACTGTTATGTATCATTATTGTGTGAATACCTATTTAATTAGTACATATACTAGATAACAATTACAGTATTTGCTTAATGTAGAGGACATTATTTGTAAACATTGTATACAACTGTGAAAATAAAAGCATGTGGCATTGTTTGCTCTTACAAGCAGCAGAAAGACACAAACTGAATGAAAACAGAAATTAAGTGGGACTTTTAAAATTGCTTTCTTCATCACAAACCGCCTCTTTCAACAAATAAACTAACGACAAAAATTGTATGTAGATGACACAGCAGAAACACAGACACCTTGAGAAAGTAAACGAAAATCCAATAATACAGTAACTCTGGACAGTAAGACAAAGAAGAAAAAGACGAACACAATGATCTCCTTGCAACAAAAGTTACAAAACAAAATGTGACATTTAGGAGACAGCAATCTGTCTCTGTCATCAGGCATATACACAGTCTGAGGAGCACCTGCAGACAGTTTTGCTTTGTCTGTTTGCTGTTCTAATTAATTTTTGTCTGTTGTTTCACACATTGAATATTGTGCAATGAAAATTCCATATAATTAGCTAGTCACAATTGTATACTCATACTCTGGCTTCATGAAGATATTTTTCTAGCATTAGACAGGTCACCTTCAATAAGATTTTAGGATTAGTTAATTTTACTTTAAATTTTACAATAAAATTTATTCTGTTATTACATCCAAACACATTAATGTATTTCCATTAAACTTCGTAACTATGTACCGGTGCCTTTAACATTCATTCTAAGATGTGAATTATTATGGTAATATGACACCATTTGAAATTTGAACTGCAAAATATAAAATACTGAAAATATAATTTTTACCATTATGGTTTTTAAAAAAATTCTCTCTTTTACACTGTTCTAGGGCCGCAGTATGTTGCAGTGACTAGGGCATTTGCCTCCAACCGATGTGATCTGGGTTCATTATACTCAAAATACATTTAAAATTTTGAACATTGTGTAATATTTTTGTTTTGAAAAAGTTACATTTAATTCTTTACTTAGATACTAATTTCAACCTTATGGCTGATTTCTCATTGTGTGAATCTTCTGCGTTACGCTATGTTTTCATATTTACTGCATTGATGTTTGTCAATTTAAAATACTGGTTTTTACTAATTAATTGGCCATACTATGGGGCAGTTTTCCAATGGCGGGTGATCATTAATGTAACCGATTGAATTTTTTTATCTTGTGCAAACTGGAGGCATCTTTCAGAACCAAACGCACCTTTTGAGAAAGTGATTTTTTACCCCACGAAGTTGTACTCTCAGTGACATGAAATGTGTTTTTAAATGTGACGACACTATAATCACCTTTGATGTGTACTAATTTAATTTAACATGGACCATTAACTTTTAGACAGTTGCAAATTGGATTATACAAGTTTGTTTTATTTGGTAGGTCTTCTGTCCCTCTATCATCCACATTTTTATTGAAGTCTACTCTCGGAACATTCTGTGTATGTGTGTCTCTCACACATATAAACACACAGGACACATAAGACACATTGTCACAAATCACAGTGTAATTGTGTGAATTATTGCAATGAGTGTAGGTGATTCACGATTAGATAAACCATTTTGAAGGCCTTCGTGTCAAATATTAATCACTGAAGAAAATATTTAATTGTTGCTTTCGAGATCATTAAATGACAGTGACTGATACACTGAGATTTGTTGTAACAACCAAAAGGTAGCAAGATAGTAATTGGCAGTAAAGAAAATTTTTGTAGGATCTTAAAAAAGTGCCCGTTATTCCAAATAGTGTTTCAAAAATAATTTTACAGTTACAAGGGCTCATAAGAGACGAAAATCTTAAATAAATGAATATCGCCAGTTTACTTATTTCAGTAATACATCACGCCACTCGCTATTAACTGCTAAATATTATGTTTGTCCATTCAAGAGTCATACTATTTACGTGTTTCTCACTTTTTCCCGTTCTGCCCCGGAAGTCCCATCAGCCATCTTTACCCACTTCCACGTGTTCTTCACCCACCCTTGATTTTGGCTGAATCGCCTTCTCATGACCACCAATGTCACTGTCGTTCTGGCATAGCGGTCACCTCCAACGGCACAGCCATCCTTGATGGTACGCTACCAACGATACTAGCATCTCGCGCACTCGTCGATCCCTCGACAGAACTCTTATAAAACCGCCCTTACAAACTTATATCCTCCAGTGACGAGGTAAACAGTTGCTATCTCAAACATTCCGAAAGTAAACAACCACTCGTCCTGGCTTTGGCTTTACTGGCCTGCCAGTTATATAAGTGTTGCTTTGCTGCAAGACATGCCGCTGGTATATCAATTGCAGAGTGGACGCCTTAGGAATAAAGCCGGAATCACAACCACACTTAATGTACGTACGTACGAAGTAGAAAGTTGATCCATTATACTACGTATGCGCGCATGATACGCGAGGATGTGAACGCTAGCATGTACACTCGGTGTTTCTACTTTTACAAGTACGTACGTGCGTATGCTAAGTGGTGGTTGTGAATCCAGCTTTAGTCACACGCCCAGCCCAATCGGGGAGGGCTCGGAACTGTGTTGCGTATGGTGCGGCCTTCGAAGCACCGGTTACTTGGCTCGTTACAATATTTGGGGTGTACAACTTCTTGTACAAGAAATGTGGCCGTACTGTGCCAGCCTTAAAGTGAAAAGGAAATTAAGTGTTCTGAGTTTTTCAATTTCATTCGTAACTGTCACATAAATATAACGACCCGTTCAACTATGAACAACGTAACTGATAGGACCTTTAGTTACTTTTGTATTATTCAACTTATCCACCAATAATTTTACAAACACAGGTTAGATATTATTGTTTATTATTTTACCAACTGTGAAGTATTACACATAGTCCATAATCGGAATGACTGACATTAATTTAATTTTAAGGAAGTTTTTAAAATTTTTAACTGTTCCCAAAAAATTATTTTATGCAGATACAATATTCTTAGTTGGAGGGGTCTAAAGCACCCACTCCGTTGACCAAGGTCACAAAGACCATCACACAGAGAATAGTATGAGACTCAGGACAGGACAAAACAAATATTGAAGTAAATACAAACTGTCAGGTAATTTGCAGATACAGACTGCACCATGTGAATTAGTGACAAAAACCATACAGATAATAGTACCCTTTGGTGTAAAGTCGTTACGCCATTAGTCAACGAGAAAAACCAGGGAAGTGGAAATGTGAGGTAAGATACGGACTGCACCATGCGAACAAGTGACCAAAAGTGAGCTGAAAATGCTGTCTGGTAAAATGTAATCAGGCCCTTAGTTTACAAGAAAGGTCCTAAAAATACCAGGAAGCAGAAATGTAAAGTACCTAGGTTGTTCGCACGACCACACAATTTTTCTCATAAATATAACACCCAGAGACTTTTTACCAACGAATATTTCCCTCTCAGTTTTGGTCAGAGATCCATATGGTACAGTCCATATCCACGAATTACCTTCCCTTTACTTCCCCCTTCGCACTTTTTGGATCTTAAAGAAAACTTTTCTCATAAACTAATAAGGCTATTATGACTTTTCACCAAAGAGTTTTCCTACTTAATATACCAGGTTCACTTGGCAGTCAGTATCCGAGAATTAGTTGACATCCTGTGTGTGTGTGTGTGTATATATATATATATATATCTATTAATGTATATATGTATATGTAGGCTTATATACATATATATATATGTATATACACATATATACAGGATGTTTCTTAACTTATGTTTATATACATATATATATATGTATATACACATATATACAGGATGTTTCTTAACTTATGTTATAAACGTTGGGAGGTGATTCCTCATAAAAATTGAGGTAAAGTCACGCCAAGTCATTTTCGTCTAGTGATATTTTTAAGGGAGATATGAACCTTTGAAAATCTATTTTTAAAATGTTTTTTCCAGAAAATATCGGAAACGACTTTAAGTTTGATTACAATTTTCAGCACTACTATCTTTGAGATCCTCAAAGCTATGATGAAACTGCTCGTTAAAACTCTCTTCTTCATGTAAATAACAGGGGTGGCCACCCTCACATTAACCAGAACTTTTTTACCGTTGGGTTCTGTAAAAATTTTATGTTGTCTTTCTGAAGAGTACGTCTAAATAACGAAAAAAAAAAGGTCCTCTTGTCGCAAGTCGCTAGAATGCACCGTTTACGAGAAAATAATTCGTACAAATTAATAGTCAGTGGCTGCAATACACTGCATTCTTGGTACTACAGTGTAATGTATTGTGAATGGTGACAATTTTATTGTAGAGAAGCTTTTACGTCCCGTTGGAAAGCTCGTTCTTAACAGATACAAGGCCATGGTCTTTTGTAATGCTTCTTTTCGGGAATTCGCCTGGAGGAATGTCGGGAATGTACGGAAAACTGAATAGTATTCCATCAACGTTGTGTCTCACTTACAGAAATGCATCCTATCTAGGGATTTACATTACAGCCGATATCAGTCATCGTAAGCACATTTATGTGCATTACATATATTTTATCTGAATACGTAAATCGTAACTGTGCAACGCTAAAGTTACCCAATGTTAAATATACGACAACAGTTTTCTACGTCTTTTAAAGAAATTCATGTGACTCTTAGTTAAAATCATGTAGAAAAATGCACATAGTATCGTAAACTGTAAAACCCATATTTAACGCGGCTGCCTGACTGGCGCTCGAAACGTGTGCCGTGTGTTCAGAGTTATGTTTGTTTCTCAGAGACAAGAATACTTATTTTCGAAAAGAATCTACACTTCGTACTGCTTGTGAATATTATTTTCATGACACTGCGCAAACTGTAAACATTATTTTAAGGCCCTCAAACTTGGCTAAAATCAACCTTTTAATACGGTCGTTCCTCAACAACAGGATGCGTTAAAAAGTGAGGTCTACAATTACACTGGACTTTACTACATTGGCGGGTTGAATCATATTATAGGGTTAAAGTCCCATAGTAAAATGTTAAAGGCGGGAACACTCCGCGCGCGTTTAAGACATTGTGCATAGAGACGGTTTCACAATACGTGCGCCGGCCGGCGTCGCTCGTAGCGCCTCATCGATTTTAGCCTCACACAAACACATATTTCACCAGGCGGTTGCCTTAGGCGGGTTACACACATATGCATCTCGCACGGTGCGACTAGCTTTTTTGATGCCAGTAGCACTGAGCGAGATGCATGCAGGCCGCATGGTCGCGGCACGTGCTAGTGGCAAGGTGAGAGAGGTGGGGACTTTCTGGCGCTCAGTTCATTGGAAAATGTCGTCGTCGACGGGTGATGAAATGCTGTTGTTACTTACCGTCATTAGAAGAAGACGACGTCGAAGAAGAATAAATATTCGACGTGAATATTGGGTATACCCTTATTGGTGCCAAAATGTTGAAAGTAGCCAATACATAATCAGTAAACAGCTCTTGGAACACCCATAGAAGTTCCAGAAGTTGTACCGCATGAATCCAGGCACATATATAAAATTACGTGACCTTCTGAGAGACTATTGTGACATAAAGAATAGTAGATGGCGTGATTCTGTCGGTGTTGAGGAACGACTCTCTATTTTCTTAAGGTATCTAGTATATGAATGAATGGATATTTTAAACGTAAAAATGGTTTTGTTACCATTTTAGCGATAATATTAATAACAGTCTGTTTCTTCAGTTATTTTTGAGCAAAACCATTTTAGTGAATTTAACAACAATAAACAAAACGTAACTCAATGAATAATTGCTATTTGTACAGTCATAAATTGTATGTACAATTAACAATGGTGAATCCATGTCATATAAAGAGTTGTAAATAGAGTTAATTGGTAGGCCTACGGTAGTCCCATGTGATGTAGGAAGCAGTAGCTCCATCTGCATCCGGAGCATCGTAAACTTGCATATCGTTGATGTTCTGAGAAGAGGTCATGGGAAATTGATTTGACATTGTTACTGGAACTGGTGTTGTGGTCGGTGAACGAGAGTTCATAGATGCACTGGGAACAGTTCCTCCAACCGTTTGTGATGGCGTATTTGGTGAATATGAGCGGCGTGATGATGCAAGATCGGGTCTATGTCAGTTCTACGACTCGTCTCTTCACCGAACGTTTTTTTTCCTCTCCCCACTACGCTGGGGGTTGTACGAGGGGGTGTTGCGTGCGGTGACACATGATGGATGCTGTAACCAATAGGGATGTTGTTTCTTTTTTATTTTTTTTTTGACGATGCGCGCGCACTCATACACTGTCGCGGAGAGGTGGGAACGACGAAACTACTGCGACAAAGTATTAGGAGACAAGCCGCGAACTGGAGGTGTGTCGAGTGCTCGATCGAGTCACAGGCTTCGGCTATGTTTATTCTTGAAAAGTAAGTATTTTCAAGCGGAAAGAAAGAGTTTTGTGAAAATTGCAACAAAGCCCATTTAGATAAAAGTCTCTATTTAATGATGTTTACGACGACAAGAGAAAAAACCTGTACTTAATTATATAGTTAAAACATTTAACTAGTACTTTTAGGTGACAATGTTTACAATACGTAAAGAGAAGTGTGAGTAAAGGACAGTACAAGGCTGAGTTTTAATAATTTCCTTTATGTATAGATTATACTGACCTATTTACTAACTTAGATTTGTTTTGCCTGTTGTATCGGCGATTTTTTGGTCGGAAAAAATTAAATTAAAAATATGGTTTTGAAAATAAACTAGAAAATGCTTTATCCTCCAAAAAGTACAGCATATCGGGAATGTTTTTAAATTATTCATATCGGAAAATTTTCAGTTTATATAGGCTATAATCTACCTGCAACAATGGTCACTTCGCTGTAATTTCGACTCATTTTGATAACATACCATAAGCGGGGGTGACATTGGGACACTTTTAGACCATTTTATTTTTAGGATGGTCTACTGTGAGACAATTTTATTTTAATTTCATACAGACATTTATTATTTGGCTTTTACAGCAAGTAAATTTCTTTACTCAGAGCTGCCATACATGCGAAAAATGTTATTTGTAATGTCCTAAAGTCAGTCCACGTGTCTAAAGTCACATCTGCTTACACGAAACGATCTGAACAAAACGAAACGTTTTCCCGGAAACTTATTATGACAGAATAATGATAAAACCGTCATTCTCGACTTGCCGAATTTCCTTAATTGGTTATCGCATTTAACAGCATTATAATAAAAATCTAAACTGTATTTGGCCTCAAAAGGTGGTTCAACGCGACTGTATGGACAAAAATCATAAGTAATAAATTTAAAAAAAAAAAATAATAAATTGGCTTTATTTTTCTAGCACGTACTACTTTACCCACTTACTAAATTCTCCCGATAGCTTACCGTAGTGCCTTGCAGTTCTTGTTTGCCGAAGTCTAATAGTATCTTGGCTGTAAAACATTGTGTTGAACATTTATGTTTCACACGATACACAAGTTCATCATTAGTTGTAACACTTTATATTGTCTATGGTTACAACTACCAAGAACATGTTGAAGTTATATACGCCGTCACTGATCTAAAATATTTAGTATGTTCAGGTACTGGTCAGGTATGGGAGCATTTCTGACTGTGCATGTTAGGTAAATGTGCCACGAAGAACATGGATTATTTTCTTGTGAACATAAGCTGTCATTTGCCTCACGTCTTCTATGACATTGTTTTCATACCAAGTTCGGAAAAATGTTTTCACACATAGGTTATGTATGCCCACTTTTTAATCAAAAGAGCTCCAATAAATAACAGGTGTCAGAGGAAGATTAAGGAAAAATTGAAATATTTAACAGATTAGCATGTGAATTTAAAAATTAAAAATCCAATCTGCAACAATTACTAAGCTCATTCATGTTCCACATTGATTAAAAGGCTATGATGAAAATAACTTAGGCTATACTTGAAATAAAACGTCGTCAGCACAGCAAAAATATTTTGAGCATAACACTGCTCTGTAAAAAAAAAAAATAATAATAATAAGAGCTGCAAATGTGTTATCGGGACGTAATCAATATGTGAAGAAAAAGGGAAACAGTATTTTAAATAGTCATTTTAAAACTTTATCTGGTGCCATGAAAAGTAATTTCTTAAAAATACGTACTCTTCACATTTAAGTATTATTATTGCACTATTAACGACCGGAAGAAAGTGACACATTGGCATACGCAGCAAATGCCACGTTGTTGTTACGATCAAAGTATTACATGTCACCTGTCTTACTGATTTCTAACGGGACTTAAAATTGTGACTCTGTCATTGTTTCGTTGGCATTCAGTTGTAACATTTTGAGATAATTCAGTCTGGAAAATCACAATTTTGTTTCATTCGGAGGGTTAAAAAACATAATTGTTAGCTTGTTACCGCTTTTAGTTGCATTTTATCGTTACGTGGAATGTATTTTCTTTACCAGTTTTAACACATTCGGGAAACGTATGAAAAAACTCATAGAACACACTATGATTGAGCATAAGGGCTTGTTCCCGAGTTTTTTTTCAGACTGGTGCCAATAACTCAAATATTTTTTAACCGAAAGTTTTGAAAAAATTTGAGTCAATGTGCAATCACACGATGCACAATACTGTGGATGCGTTTTTTTTTTTAAATAATGTACCATTTGCCAGCAAAAAAATAATTTCCATCATTTTTTCTTATTTTCACGACGAAAAACGTCGTACTTTGGGTAATGAAATCTCAAAAACCATTCAGTATAATTCTACAAAAAAATTCAGCTACAAATTATAACATATAAGTGTCAAAACTGCGCAGCGAAATTTTGATATGAGTATTAGGTAGCAATAAAAAATATATTTTCTAATTCACTGCAAAACTCCGTAACAAGGCCTTAAGAGCCATGTAGGTGATTAACACAAAATTGCGTACTTTTTTCACACTATGGCAGTTTAAAAATTCTTTATAGGTTTCAGAATTAAAATATAAATAGTAAATTTTTTTCTCTGGAAGTAAGAAAGGAAAGGGTGGGGGAGGTGAATTCACATTAACCATTTAAGAATCCTTGCCTTTCTATACCCACACTCTTAACCAATATACAGTGAAATAAATACTAAAGCTATAAAGATGTGTAGGATAACGCCATACTTTTTTTGGAGGGTTTTACGTAGGCGAACCGGAAATATAAGCTATAGGTTCTTCTGAATTTAAGGCGATTGTTAAGACTGCTCCACGTCACTCGCTATCCCATCTTTCTCGATACATGTTCCATCTTACTCGGGTATTACTGCAATTGTGAACGACACTTAAGGAACGTAATTAATTAAAAATAGTATTATCGATAATGGCGCTGTATGATGAATAAAATAAGAGACAGTATCATTCTTTGTGTACGAAGTCAGGTTCTCGTCATTGTTAGTTTCCATGCGTGGAATTGGCGTGTAAAAAGGAACAGAGAGACGGGAGCGACAAAATTCATCCGGCCAAGTAACAGGAGCTAAGAACAAAACTATAAGTTTGCAGACTCAGGGTTGGTGATGTTTTTACAGTGTATAGTATAAAAAACATATTTCATACCGAAATGAAAGTTATTGTCAGAACCACGGAAAAAGATCGTTTACCAATAACAAGATAATATATGTAAGAGTACAATTAATGATATTTTTAACTTTCGTAATAATAAAGTATGATGGCATGATTTTATATTGCCAGAATAACAGCAAACTCTAAATGGTAATACAGTAGGTAATTTAAATAGTTGTCTGTAAAATAAGTGTTTCCTTTCGTCATTTATATGTACTACAATTTTTTTTCGTTTTAAGCCAACAGATTAATTAATATTAGAATTACCAAAAATAGAAATAATACCATCCTTTTTATAAAATCATAACAATAAACGCAAAAAGTATCGAATCATGATCATAAGTTATCAAGTGCGTAAAATCGTGATGGAAGAATTTTGTCTCCAGCTCTGTGATAGGATAATTGCACTTTCTGACTCGCTATACATGCTCGTGACGCCAATGCATAGAGACTAGAGTACAACATGGCATTCCCTGCAATGCTGCTCTAATGCCTGTATACAGCTAACTATGCACGTAGCTGTAAAGAATGGTAGTGCTAACAATCTGTATCTTTAGCGCCAGCTATAGGCTATAGTGAACTGAAAAATCTGTTCTTCGGTGTTTACTGTGTAGCAAGGTAACGTCAGCATTATGGTAACTCCAATAGTCGCTTCTAAGTGCCATTATACAGAGCGGTAGTGTGCACTGTTTGGATCGGAACATCGTCGCAACTACCAGTCTCAAACTCGATAAAATATTAATAATTATTCTCAATTCGAAGTTCGGTATTGTACAATACAGGCCTACAAGTATAGTTTCTTTTTTTTTATCCGTCGAGCTCATGTATCCCGAGAGGAATGTTAGGGTTAAAATCTCGTGCTCTGTTATCAAACAATACACTAAGAATATTCTCAAAACTATTTGTTTAGTTCCTAGTATGAACACACTGTTCCTGCTGCCAAAAAAAAAAAATCCCACGGAAAATAGTTTGTAACATTATTTGTACAGTTATGCTACTAGATTGGACTGTCGTGAAAAGGGGGAGGGGCAAGGGGGAGAGCCCCTCCCCCCGAAATGAAAGTGTCAAATTTTATAATAGAGGCCTGAACCTGATGACACTTTTATACAGTTATACATTATTTTAACATGTAATTACATAAATCTTAGCAAAACCCAACGTTCTGAATTTATTTTTGTACTCCATTCGATAACCACTGGAACAATTGGTTCTATGTCAGTTGCACACCCTCGTCAGTTGAACCACTGTTTTTGTTTCTTATCCCCTCTACGGCTCGGGGCCGTTAGGGCGAGGAAGTAAAATGGCGACTGTAGGCCCGATCAGTTGATTGAAATAAACCGGCACAGGAGATTCTAGTATCAGGCTGTCGGGAAGCAGAAGGAGGTACGTAGGCTAACTGTAGCGAACGTGGTCATCACTTGAAGGATTTTTTGTCCTCAAACGTCGGCCGAGCAGTGTCGGTGCTCCGACCACACCGTGGGTGGTTTCAGGCGAGGGGGACAGTGGGGGATATGGACGGCACCACGCTGTGTGGCCAAACTGGAGACCAAATTCTTTCACGTGCTATGAGCAATTCGAAATATATCAGACTGTTTTGTTTAGAATTTTTCAAATTGAAGCAATAGGTGTTTTTTCGTATCATTTTTGTAGACTTTTGCTTTCGTTGGTAAGAAAGGTATACAATATAACTTTGCGCTTAAGATGTTCAATTGCGCGTGCTTGTAGGCATTAGTCGATTTCATTTAACCGTAAGGAAAATTTAATTTTGTTCAAAACTAACAACCAAATTACTATTTTATAAATTCCATTACGGATAAATTGTAACATTAAATTTAAAAAAAAAAAATAATTATTCCGTGTAATTTTTTCCAAATAAATTTACACGCACACGTTTTGTATATTTATTATTTTGTACAATTTTTATAGGAACGTACGTCTATCTTCCCGTTACTTAAAACTAACGATAATATCGACATAACTTAAAAGTGGAAACATGATTAGTAATATTTCGCACGTGATTTGCGTAAGCAATGCGTATGTTGTGACACATTTGTTGCTTGAGTACGGTTTATTTCCTTTATTTTCAAAACTTAATTTTGAAACGCTTCTTGCTATGCATGTGTGTAATATGTACCAATGAATTTCACTCTCAACTAGGAGCCGCGGTGGCAGGATGGTCAGACCATTCGTCTCCCACCAAAACGATCCATGTTCGCCTCCCGGCGGGGTCGGCCCCCGGATCTTCGCATGTAGGAATCGTACCGTTGGTCGACGGGTTTTCTCGGGGATCTCCCGTTTCTCCCGCCCTTTCATTCCGGTGATGTCCCGAAGCCATCTCATGTCACTACTCACCAGCGCTAAAGACCTCGATGTTCAGTGCTTACCAAAGTCTCTCACTCACTCTATCTTAACTATTAGTGTGATTGTTGATACAAAATATCTGTACTCTTTTTCTTCAGTATGCTTTGACACTTAAATTAAAAAGTTTGCAGTTAAATTTATAATTCTTACATAAATACTGTATCTTTTTTTTTTAATGTAATACCTTATTGTTGTGTAAGTTCAGAACAAATGCATAACTTTTTATGTATATGCATTTTGATTAAAATATTCACGAAAGAATTACGTATAACACATTTATAACTTTGTTTCTGTCTAACTTTAGATAGCAAAAGAATATATTTAATGAGCATATTTGTAGAATGTTGACAAAGAACTTAAATAGAAATATTTGTACAAATAACTTTTATTTTACCTTACGGCAAAACATGAGATAGAGTAGGTTGGTATAGATTGACTGGAAGTGGAGAATTCATATAAAAATAGACGAATTCCTTGTATTTTTGTTCATGTGATTGCATATTCACCTGATTCTGACGGAATGAACCCTCTTAATGAAATCATATCAAACACCGGACTGAAACGTAAGTAACCTTGACATGGCGAGGGACATAACATAACTCTAAAGATATTACAGAACTGTACAAGTGTTTGTAAGTTAACATGATTGTACTAAGCAAGGGAAATCCTATACCAAACAGTTATTTAGAGCAAGTATTTTGCAGGAGCGATAATTTTCTGATTTATTACTTATGACATCGCTATTGTGTACATTAAATGCAGCGTAAGATATTACGCTGAATAAATGCTTCACTTATTCTGGTAATTGTTAACGAATTTGGCAAAAACTGTTACGTAAAATTTTAATTCTGTATATTTTATATGTTGATTATAAAAAAAAACATCTGTGATCTCTTGGTTCTAACCCCTTTCAGTTATTGCTCGGGTCTGTTTATACGAATAGAAAAGTCACTTAAAGATGAACTACAGAAGTTACAGAATGCTTGTCTGCGATATATCTTCAATTTAAAGAGAAGGGAGCACATAACCAAACATTTACAATTTTCTATACTCTATCCATTCTAAGGTTGCAGCTAATTCATTCAAGTGAACGACAGTAAAATTATTGCACAGCATAAATTTCGTTTGAAATATTGAAAAATACAAGGTATCTGTGTTACGGCACCATCAGAATGAGAGGAATCAAGATATGATTCAATTGCTTTAATTTATTTCGTTAGCAATTTTAATTTCTACAGAGTATAGTTGGCTGGATATGGACACTCTAAGACTGCGACAGTTTGCCAGGCAGACTGCAAAAATTGAAATGTCTAAACAACCAAAATATCTTTATAATAAGTTAGAACAACTTATACCTGTTCACGGGCATTTTAAACGTCACAAAAACAATTTGAGAATTCCGGTTCATGGCACGTATATGTACAGAAAATCGTTTACGTATTTAGCAGCCAAAATGTGGAATGACCAGCAGACCGGCAGACTAAAGTACTTTCCTAAGAAGTTAAACTCAGGTCCGCTGTAATATCACAGTTGATTTTATTTACCTTTGTGTAATACATTTAAAAATGGTATGTTGCAATAGTTTTGAAATATACGCAATGGTCATTTAACTATTAACGTAAACTGCACCAGTTATTTGTTATCTCACTAATGTGTTAATTTTTTATTATGCTTAAGCATTGATGTAAAAGGGATTGTAGTGATTCACGTACTTGTTGCAAACCGGCCTTTGGCTGAGCTGTACGTGGGTAAATAAATAAAATAAATAAATATATTTAAGAAAACGGCAGTAAGCGAGGTAATATAGTAAACGTCCCCACGTTATCTCACTGAATCATTCGTACATAAAAATTATCTTTCAGTATGGTTGACAGCAGGAAGAGCACTTTTAGTGAAAAAAAAAAAAGTTAAATGTTTTATCAAAAGTATACATGCTTTAAATACTAATATTTCTTAACACATAGTGTCGTATGGAATTCCTTCCTATTTATGGGAGGAAATCAACAAAACCAGTTTAAAAAGTTTGTTTTACACTCAATTGAATCAAATTAATTGTATGGAAAATAACTAGTTTTACATAGACCTAAATTAACTTCCGAATGCTTTTGAACTAACGTCACACATATTTCTGACAAAAGAGTCTGACGTAACTTGAAATACGTGTACAAATAAAAATACCATACACACGCTCTGTTGGCTATTGCCTTCGCGCTTAACTTCCTTATGTTACGACGCTGCCTATCCTAGCACTGGCGGAGGGTAAAATAAGGTTTCAAATGTCACATTAAATCATGCGGGGACTGTCTCACTTAACTAACGTATATTGTCACGGATTGTTTTGCTCATCTCTGTGCGGCCCACATTGCAGTAGAATATTTTATAATTTTTTCAATGACCTGAAAACTATGAATAAATAAGAACTTATTTTATTTCCTTTATTAATTTGGTTTTACATATCCTCGAACAGCACAAGGCCTTGGAAGAGGAACACAGGGGGAAGAGGTAGGAGTCGGCCTGGGCTTGTTCCAGGAACCATCCCAGTATTCTCCTGAAGTGATTGAGGAAAACCCTGGAAATCCGAAATCAGGATGGGATCAAACCTGGGTCCTCCCGAATGCGAGGCGAGTGCTTTACCACTGCTTCACTTCAATTTTTTACCTTTATCTGCATTCCTATATCAATATGTTCTTTTCGATAAAGAAAATAGGTTTTGTCTGAAAGCTAAATATTAGAAGGTGATCTAGTATAATTTAACATGTGCATCTCTATTTGATCACCACATGACTCCCAGAGAGTTATTTTGAGACAATGTCGTCCTAATATTATGGATCACAATAACTCACGATTTAGGGCCGATATTACAAACCTCTTTCGAATGACAACCAACTGCTATCCCCATAGAGAAAGCATTGATGAGCAGTTAGTTGTCATTCGAAAGAGGTCTATACGGCCCTTATTTTAGTGACATTAATAATATGTTTGCAACTAGATGATATTTCATTAGTAACTCATTGGACAACTTACAATTAGTACCAGTAAGTAAATTGGTACCTGGTCTATAATGAAACTTGCTACAGTTTGACTAGTGAAATTCGAGCCATAGGAAAAACAGCCGAGCCCCTATAGGAAATAGTGTATAGTGGAGTCGAACCTTCAAGTCACTGAGTTCGCGAAATTATCTTGTCCTTGCGAAAAAGTATTTCTGTGCCATCAATGTAGGCATTTCAGAAAAAAAAAACAGCAGTTACTCTAAGTATAAAATTAGATGAGATATTATCAACATATACAACTGAACAAGTGCTGTAATAGCAAGTCATTCGTTGTTGTAGCTCTGGACTTAATGTCTTCAGTATGCGAACGATTTTATAGAGAAACGCATGCTAATAAATACAGAAACGTAACACATTATCTGTTTGACATGACAAAATTAAACGCATACTTTCTGCCACACAATAATGTGCAGCGGTTGTGTTACAAGCAACCTAGCCAACGTCACTTCATTAATTAATTGATACACTGAAAATATTTATCCTACATATTCCTTCTTATAAATGATCAAATCGTCTTGGGCTTTCACGTTTTAGTCCTTGTTAAACATCAAGTTGTATTTTGTTTTATAATTAAAGAATAAATTTTCACACTAAATTTTCATGGTAGTATCCCTCCTGCCATACTTCACGGTACGGACAAATTGAACACATTTTAAATTTTTTTACATAAGCTATCACCAAACAAAATAATACATTCCGAACTGACATCCTGTACATACGTCTGAGCGTTTAGGGCGAGTCCGGCGCGTTCACTGAATACAATATCACCTCTACGCTCGAGGCCCTCAAATGGAGCGTACACTTGCTGTTTTTGGATTACGTCTATAAGAATTTCGATGATAACAGTATATTGTATAGTATTAAACAGAAATTAAGTGACGTTTTTGTTCTCAAAATATTCCGTTATGGAATTTTCTTAGTTTCAAAATTAAGGCAAAATTAATTGCGTTTGGCTTCTCTCCAACTTAATAAATTTATATTATGAAATGTGGTAAACGACAAATAACCACCCGAAAAATATAATTTTTTTAATGATTTTTCTCAATACTTGTTCGTTTTTAAAATTTCAGCTAAACGACATTAATTTTACCGAAGCTCTACACACAATTTTGTGGCCCAGACAGACGGTGTAAAAAACTAATTGTTTCATTATTGCGCCCTTCATTGCACATAAGTGGAGTGCGTTATAAAACACATATATATAAGTTAATTTAAAGAACCATTCATGTTTCTGTATTACTATGTTCTAACAGGTGAAAGCAAAAGTGATTTCACAGCAGCGCATCGCTAGAGATATGTCTCACTATCGCTGCAAGAGCTTGTGGTTTCCAGTGCCTTGATGTGCTATGATGATGGATTTTGCATGATTGAATGGATAGCATGTCCAGTTTGTGTACTTAACGAGGCCGTATTATGGGTCTGTATACGTGATTACAAATGATCATTATTTAAATTTCGGCTGGAAATTTAGCAAATGCATCGATGGTATTAATTTATGAAAGAAACACTCTTATAGTCGTGGCGTGGTGAGCCATAGAATACGACGGGCGTTGGCTTATTTAATTATTACCCTATTTTATCCTGGCCGCGCTGCAAGATTATGTCAGGAAGGGGGACGTGAAAAAGTCTTTTTTTTTATTCTAATTACTTACAAAACTACATCAAACATTTATTTGTCATCAAACTGAGGTCACATAATTTAATATTCAATTTACTATTAACATTGCCTTTACTACCTAACAAACTGATAAATGTCGGACTTCATGACAATATGTTATAACATTATACTATCCACTTAACATTTAAAATGTATTATTCTTGAAAATTCGCGGGGGCCGAGTGGTCTGACCACCACGGCGATCTGGGTTCGATTCACAGCGTGGTCGGACCCCGTATTTTCGCATGTGGGAATCGTGCTGAACGATGCAGTTGGTCGACGAGTTTTCCCGTGGATCTCCCATGTCCCGCCCTTATCATTCCGGCGGTGCTCCATATTCCCCTCACGTCACCCTTCAGCGTTTAAGACCTCTACTGGCCAAATTATATCACTCATTACCATTCGAATATTTCTATACAGCCAATAATTGTGTTTCCTAGTCTAACCTAGTGATCCGTCACACACACGAAGGTATCGTCCGAGCACTCTTTCGCTCAATACTTCCATCGCCACACGATTTTCGCTGCTAAACTGCCACCTCTTGCTGTCCACTTCGTTGTTCCTTGCCTTGTCATCTGTCACCACCTCTCCGCCGTCTGTTAGTCAAAGTTCACGGTGCTTCAAGCACTAACCACTGTTACCAGTATAAATAACATATTTTCGATGCAGCGTAAGGCGCACGCGTGAGGCAGCATTCACCTTTTCCATCCTCCCCGTACTCCGCTCTCCGAACCATGGGAGATGCTGATATCCTACCCTCTTCTGAAGTAGGCCTACTACACTGCAAAGCTTGGATACAGTAGTAATTTTACAAAAGAAAGTATTTCGGCTGTTTGGGACTAGAAACATGGTATCGTATTTACATATTCATTTAATGTTTAATAAGAAATCATACCAATATTTCCACACTTCCATTATGTCGAATATACCCACGCAAAGTTATCTGCATGCAGGTGTGGATTATGGAGGGACAACCTCTGTCCTAATATCCATGGTAAAGAAGCCCCATGGTTTATAAGTATACACTTCAAATTTTTATCGCCCTTGCTACCAACGCCATTCCTCTAAAACTTGCCTCTGATCTCTCAACAGATGCATTCTTGGCTTTGTCTATTTTATTGCCTACAGGTCGTACTGTTCCAACCTTTCCCATCTATACAGTTGTTACGGTAAAACATATTTTAAGGTGGTACTCATGAAATGTATCAATTAGTAACTCCTTAATATGGCAACAGTTTGAAGTACAATAAAAATAATTGGTTTAAAGGATAGGTCTCAATGCTGCGGCCATTCATCAACTCAATTGATACCTTCAGAGAATTGGAATGGTAGATGTCAGTGCATCGACATAAAGCAGCAATTGTTGATTATTTGGTCGAATCCAGAAAAATTCACTGACTTAATAGCTGTGAACATGAACTTCAGTGCTCATGTCATTTCATTAATCTAATGACCCTGTGATGTGTTCTTAACAAAAATAACATAAAAAAATTACAAAGTAACACTGGACCCATGGCAGACTTGATCATGTTTACAACAGTTCAATAATAAGAACATTATTTTCTATAGCGATTGGTTAATCGTAATGAAAGATTCATAAAACACATAGCAGGAGGAGATTGCAGCAAAACAAGCAGTACTGGGCCAAACTGGTAATGATGTGGAAGTGTCACATCCTTGAGGGAGGACACTTTTGGCATTGTTTACGAAATGTGTGTGCTGACACCTTCCTGCAAACGAAACATTAATAAATTAACATAACAGCTTGTAGCTTATATAGTAACCATCAGAGAACCCAAGCAGCCAAAAAAAAATGTGTTCGCATCACCATTTGACACTGACCATAGTAAAAAACTTGTCACATTTTGTCCAATGAGTTCATGTCAGCAATGACTTAACAGGTAGTGGCGAGTCCCAGCCCATTTTGACAAATCATAGAAGTTGTTTCATTTGCTTTGCTTAAAGGAATTATAGGGGATCTACCCTAGTAGATTAAATATATTCTACTGTATCCAATATAAAGTCCCGCATACTATAACTAGTCGTTGAAAATATAAGCGAAAGGAAGATGGGTAAGTAACATTTACTAATATTCTGTTGCAGTCCCAGAATCTTAGCCGACTTATATTCATTGAACATTCTTGAATTAGCTCACAATGGACGGCTTGGCCCGGGACGTCAGAACAGATTGCATGCTGGGAGAATCAACTGTTTTTTGCACATTCAATCGCTCGTTTGCCACAAGGCTCAATGCGTTAGCATGTTTGTTACACGATTTATACCGAACCGTGAAAAACACTGCTATATATTTAACGTGTTTTAGTACCACTAACAGCAGTTCTTTGAAGGGATACAAGATTTCATAATGTCCCGTGATTTAAAAATATCAATAATCGCATCAGAAAGTCCGTCACTTGGCTTTCGTGCTCGCTGTATTTTATTTTTGTCTGTTTTATTATGTATTTAATAATTTAAACAAGTGTGCACAGTTTTTGGCGAATTGTTATATTTCAAAAAACAGTGTATAGTGCAAAGCACTTACTATCACAAGGTAATTTGTGGGCTTAGGCCTACTTCTTTGCATGGGAATAGGCTTACAAGTAAGTTATATTTATTTATTTAACAAATTCAAGGATTTTAAAGAAACCGTAGGCCCGTTTATGAAATTAATAGATGTATTACGTTAGAATCACATATTTACAGTCAATGTACGCTTTTAATTTTACGTTTCTGTCCTTCCAGATTATTACTGCAAGTCAATGGGCATGTAGGCCTATCTAGTGGTTTATGTTACCACTTGTGAGTAAATAAGAAATAACATTCCAAAGTCACTTACGAACATATATTTAAATAGAGACGTTGTTAGATTACACACTGTCGTGGTTTTGTGCTTAATTTTTCCCTCTACTTGTTGAGGTAACTGTGAGACGAATTTGAGGTCTTACCATGCAGAACTGACCTAAGACAATTGGGGGAAAATTAATTTTTCAAAACGAAAATAACTAGTGTAGTTGAATGATATTATGTTCAATTGACTAGGTATTACAGTGTTTATGTACTGGTCGTATGTTCGTGTCAGTACATACATATTTAATAACCTAAAGTAAAAGTTGGTTTCCTTGATAAATATAGGCCTAAGCTTTTTGTTAATTTCTCGGAAATGTGTGTTAATAACATATATACATGCGAATTTCTCCAGAACGTTTAAGGAATGTTACAGTTCAATGGAACTAGTGCTATCAATCAACAAATGATATAGTTCCAGATTTTTTGATGTACCTACTGTTTACTATGCTCCCATAAATGCATATAGGCCTACTTCGTTTTGCTGTAACTTATACATGCCAACATTAATTGCGGGGTATTACATCTGTTTTAGGGAAGTGGTAAATATGTCAACAATTTGTTACGGCATGAATTAATAATTTCTAAGTGTAGACTAATGAAGCAAGATTCTCGCTGTATGGAAAATTGCATTGTGACGGCCTGTCGGGAGAAGGTTCGTTGCAGGCCTACTCGTTTTTAGACAGTGTTTCTATTGATTTGTTGCGTTTATTACAGAAGACAATAACAACCAACCTTGGCCTACTGGAAATATTGCCTGGTATATTAATTGTGTGTGTTTATCATAAGAAATATGCAGCCACATTATCGTCTCTTGTTAACAGCTTCATCGTTATTTACTATTCAATACGATCTATTACATACGTATTTCAAAAACGTCTGCAGTTGCCATATACTAAGAAACTGCAATTATTCGACTCAGAGGGTATTAAAAGTTTTAATTAATGAATAGAAACTCGTCAACCTATATAATCATGTACGTTTTTCGGCGCCGTTTGTACAAAATCAGCTGTTGCTACCCATGATTCAGTGCGCAAATGTTACTGGCCAAGCCGTCCATTACAAGGTATGAAATATGTCTTGCCGACACGCAAGCTGCAAGTATCAATAAAGCTAGTATGACCACTGGCAATATAGTCACTCGTTTAAGGTATGTAACATCCCTTGAGCAACGATTCTTGAACTAATCAACATTCGAAAACTCGAAAACGACAACCAGAGGCACAGAGAAACACTCTTGAGTTGTCGGCACCGGGTTTCGAAATGCAAACTGCACTATCCAGTCGATGTTTATCTGAATTCTGCTTTGAAATAACTGCCTACATGATTCTTCCTCAGGAACAATAGGTTGCTTTGTCACATACGCTTCTTACACTCCCTACTGCTCTTAAATGCCCGCACGAGTGTGGATATTGCACGCATGCACGCATGGGTGATACAAATATATCACCCCATCGTATTCAAAGGTAACAAATAAGGCATGATGAGCTTACCTCAACAAAATTCATTAAAAATAGTTTATAATTTGACTTGCCTTTCAGGAAAGCAAAGTTCTCTTATTCCCGTCAAGAAATTAAGGGATATCTCTCTTCGTATTACGATGTCTGTACTGTTAGAAATGACACAGGTATGGTCAGCCAACTTAAGGGGAATGGTGTGGGGCCATTGGTAAGGTTAAAGGTGTATTGAGGGAAACTGTTCTTACGTTTGGGAAGAACGTAGTGTTTAAACTGAAAACCTAAATTCTTCCTACCCGGTTACATATTTCAAAATATAGTATGAAGTGCCTATAGCTAAACATTCTCTGAATCATTTGTTAAGAACTGCGATAAATAAGTGATAAATTCGGCTAATATCGGCTGATATCGTCGGGTTCTGTAACATAATCAACACACACTAACATTTACAGTATTTTGTTCTTAAATTTTATTGGACCTAAGTTGTTCGACACTAATGTGAAGATGAAGTCGGAATAATAAAATCATTATTTTGGGGTCCCCATCAAAATCAAGTTAATTATTTTTGGATAGAGCTACTAGGCGTCCAACAGCAATCATTCTGTCATATAAGCTCTGTTAGACTGGTTACTACATATGATCATTTCAGCTGTAGTCATAAAAGTGTAGTAATGTTTTTCGAAACTTACAATGTTCAGGGGTGGATCCAGCTCAGGATCCTGGAGGGAGTTAGGCCTGTCTTAAACATAACTACACCCTCTCCTCAAGCGAAAACCGGGGAGTACGGGGGCCTTCCTCCCTGAAAAATCTACATTTTCAAGTACGAAATGGTGCTAGTAAATGAGTTACCAATCTAAAAAAATTATATGCTGTTACCCATTGGGGCTAGGTACACAAAAGAGTGGAGATCTTTGATAAAAGACAAAATTACTGCCGATATAATAATAGGTACTTTTTCGTAGAAAAAAAGTGCCCCTTAAATGGTTCTGTTTTTAATCTTCTTTGTAAAACAAAATTAAATATTTTGGATACTATACTTAGTCCAGTTGTATTAAGTCCATCTTGAAAATTAATTTATATGTGCGTGTCAGAAGAAACAGACACTTCGGCGCTACACGATTCTTATTTTTATCCTCAGTTGCAACAAAACTCGAAATGTTTCTCATTTTCTACACTGTTTTTGAGTATTTTCCACCCTTCTTCATTGGTGGTTCCAAACCCGTTGGAAGTCATGTTTTATTTTAAGCCCACATTACGCCTTTTTTGTATTTTTGTTTGGTTAAAAAGGGAGCAGATTTCGTTTGACCATCACGATGTGTTGTACTGTTTTTACTATCAATCATACATTTTTAAAACTAAATTAATTCATTTGGCTAGTTATAGACTTTAAAGAATTTGTAACTGAGTGAACAGTAATGAAAATGTTTTGTTTCGAAAACAATTAGGCTTCATAGTACAAAGGATTTTAGCACACCTACGTGACACTTTATTGATAGCTGCTGCTGTTTGCATTAAAATAGCGTAAACGGGATTACGGCGGCCTTAAATAAGAAGTACGACTTAAACACTATCACCAAATTGCTCTAAATTTTAGATAGTCTGTATAATAAACGATCAGTAATCCGTCAAGACAAAATTGGAGGCTCAGTACAAGGTTTCTCTTTTGACGGTGCGAGGACACAGAAGATAATGACGACTGATATGCTGTTACGAACCTGAGGTGACCTGAAGCCATGCTCATCAACTCATTACACATTGGTGACAGGAGTTGGGCCGGCGAATGTCTCCGCAACATCGACAGAAGGTATCAGAGCCGTGCCAACGGTGGGTTAGTGGGCGTAAGTGGTCAGTCATCGCCCTTTCAGTAAACCTGAGGGAAGGAGGTAAACAGCATTTTTCCATGTTTTCCCTACATGTACATTTCAGAATGACATTAGTTTATTTGTGTAGCAGAGAAAATGTAGACGATCACTCCCTTAGTATAAAATCACAATGCACAAGTTTTTTTACCCCCACTCCCCTTTTCTGAGAGAGAAACTTGACAAGTCTTGGTAGTTATACTCTAGCCTTGGCGTCGTTATACTTGCGCACGACAGTCGCCAATTGCAACATATAATCAAGATTCCACAATTTCTCGTTACGACATCACTTATAATGCTACTGTGCGAGGTTAGACATCCGAAACATTGTCAAATTACTTAAACAGTAAGGTGAAGATTGACAAGGACTCTGTACTGTCTATTACTTATGATGCCCACATGTAATCGGTGCTGACATTATACGGTTGCGTAATTGTAGGTGTTCAGTATGACGATACCTAGTACGGTCAGTCTTTGTAGACTGGGTCATTGAGTTTTCTCCGCAAACAAATTGTGACTTTACATAATATATACTCAGGATTTGTGCAGCCCCACAACTTGTATACATCAAACATCAAGGTCTTGTGAAGCTTTTTAATACCGTCTACGAGGTACGATTTGAGCTCGACGACATTCCCTCGTTATACAGCTGTCGCACACCCACTTTACGTTATCGTCACACTGGTAACGAATATCTAGGGAAAGGAATATTTCGCGAGTTCAATTACCTGAGTGTTAGAATCCATTGTCCTGTGTATACTCAAAGCCCCGACCATTTGTTCAATAGCTGCTACTCGCTGGAACAACACACAATGAACGAATAGACAGGGCTTGAATATGTATAAAACTGTGGATTCTAACATGTCGGTCATTGAACTCGCGAAATACTCCTTTCCCTACGAATATCTCATTAATTATTGCGGGTTTTTACGAATGACTAGGTGCTACTCTAATTATTTCAACCCCCTCTCTAATGATTGTGCACTCACATTTAGTACGTTCAATTTGAGTGATTTCTTTCGGATACATTGTTTAGTCTGTGCATGTATGAAATAAATGTATTTTTATGTATTACACTCAGAAGCCACATGAAGATCAGTACTAATTTTTTCATAAGTTCTGTGCTGTGATGATCACGAGTCACAAATTTTGCTTGAGCATGTGAGACAAGTTATAATCTCCTATTCAAAACCATTAACTATTTTTGTTGCTCTGTCATAGTTACTCCCAATTTCATAAAGCCGTTCTCTTTACGTGAAAAACTTCTGGGAACGACATTTTTACCACTTCTTGTCACAACTTATAAGCGAAATATATCTTAATAAATGCGTCAGTGGCACTTGGTGAGTCAGGTTTTTAGCTAGGATCGCAACTGTTACCGTTCTTGTGTGGTTACATCAGTCTTATTAAATGTAGCGATCATTTCTTACAGTTTCTGTGTTTCGGTATCTCTTTGATTTGATGTAAAGCGCAAGATAATAGCCCAGTTGGATTGGAGTGGTGACAATTTTGTAGTATGCCTGCTGCTTCAAAACGAAAAAAAAAAAAAAAGTATAATGTT
>PNEQ01003686.1:0-29172 GCA_003012365.1 Medauroidea extradentata | reverse complement strand
GGTATTTTTAAATATTGGGATGTTATACCGCTTAGTTCGTAGTTTATTTGTTTTGAAATATAAGGCACATTTCGATATAAATTCATATTCGAATGTATTATTAGGCTTCTATTCAAATCCGGATCGTCAACCATTATAGTTCATAAATGTAAACACTGTCAAACTGTGACTTAAAAAAACATTTCAAACTAATTTAATGTTAAACTTAACATAATTGGTAACACCTCAAATGATTGTGACTGGTGAAATAATAGTGCAATAAAAACCATTGTTTAGTTCACAAACATGTAAAATATTATTTAATTTAAAGTTAACACTTCGAATTTTTATTTTCGAGCGTGTAACTGAAATCGAAGCATGGACAAATTTCACGTATTAGTACGATGCACTCACAAAACACCATACTTTAATTTTTCGCTTAAAGAATGCAGAGTAAACATGACGAAGTACACGCTATGCCTGACTCTTGTCTGTGTGAAACGGGAGGAAACCAGGCTAATACTGTGATCCCGGCATCAATAACATATAAAGAGTAGAGGTAGAATAGCGGATATTTTGAGACAGCAAACGATAACGAGCTATTGACAACGACGACTCTTTTAATGTTCTCTCACTCGCTTTTAATACCTTTAGTTTAACACAAAATAAGCCATAGAGGCACATCACATTCAAGCATTTCCTACACTACGGCGTAAGTTTAAATGTACAACGTTACTTTCAGATTTAGGAATTTCGATCATACTTCCAAAAAAAAATACAGGTCTGGACAAATAAAATTATGTTAAACAAGTTGTAAGAAATACTCGTTGATAATATTGTATCTCCCGCAAAGCAACAATTCGCGTGTTAAATGCAAACGAAACTTGTTTTATAATGTACTCATTAGTTTTAAGCGTGTTGTAATATACTCGTTAGTTTTAAGCGTTGTCATATAACGATCTATTGAACATTAACGTTACATGCCAAATGAGTTTATTTAATTTGAAACCCAGCAGAGTTTTAAGTTAATGTAGTTACTTTATTGTATGCTCCATGTGTCATATTGCGTGACGTATTTTTTATTTGTTTAGTTATTCTCTTAGCACCGCAAGCCCTACTATTTGTATGTTTGTTCTGAGGTATTTTATCATAATATTTGTTCCATGCAGTTTTTTTAAGAGATCGTTAATGGAATCAAGTGAGTGTTGTCGTGCACGAGAAAGGGTGTTGTGGATATAGCCGTGGACGATACGAGAAGGCTGGTGAGAACATTATACGTGCGGTAGGTGAAGTATACAAATATTAACGCTTGTATGGACCTACAAAGTTTGGCAGCTTACGTGTGTAGTTAGGAGACCTGTAGTTAAACAATACCCATAGTGTACCTAAGGGCATCATGGATCATAAGTTAAAAGGTAAAAAAATTAAATGAGATGGGTCTACGCTTACAGCGTAGGGGGCCTATGTGTAGTTTTATTAAGTTTTTTTTTTTGTACGGCAATGTTTATAAAAGAGCGAACAGATGCACGTGAAAGCCGCAAAATAAATAAATAATACAAACACGTGAACCTGCAGTCTTAGTTCGAGTCAAAACACTACGCAAACATTTCGCGAATTAAGTAACGTAAAAAAATACTTGAAGGCAATATTCTTTATTGATCATAGAATATAAGGGCATGAAATGTACACAGAAGAAAGTAGTTATAGATAGCCAACAGGTGACATGCCACAGTTTCACGACTATTGTTGCTGACCTCCTTTCAAGAATTTAGTGTGGAATGCCCTGTGCAAATATACTTTTTGTGCGAAGTTGTGTTAGTTAATATGATGCAGAGATATATTATAGTGATGATTTCGTCTTTAAAAAAGTCATGAATTCCAATTTTCTAGCTTTTACATCATTTACACTGTAACCTTGAAAGTCTTGCAAAACTAAATACCAGTGGACAATGATTCATAACTGATTGCGGGACCGGAAAACGAACTTATAATGTGAACATAAGTATTGGAGCCATTATTCAGGCCATCGTTCCCTCATTTCAACAGAAGCATATTTATTACTTTCAGTTTTAAAACATCGTCAGAGCAGAAGCTTCAGCCAGGAACAGCCTAATCATTTACTTATTATAGGTATATTTTTATCCTAATTTAAAAAAAAGTGATCAGCATATCAAGAATAGCGTTTAACTAAGAAATCTATTAAATGAGTTAATGAGAGTTTAACAACTGTCACTAAGAAACGCGTACTGTTTTAGATACCTTAAATTATGTCGAAATAGGGATAAAAATGCAGTTTTGTTGTAGGTGGAATATTCCTACAACAGTGTGTTCTGTAGAAGAACGATAAAGCTTTGCACCTTGTACATAATTGTTAGTTCTACAGAACATATTGTTGAAGGAACAGTCTGGATAATACTGCCAGCCACACTTAATTATTGTTTTTCCTATTTTAGCAGAAATTTAATGTAGTACCTACAAGAGTGCTTTTTTCTTAGTATAGGCGATATCAATCACTTATTGCCTGTTTGGCATCCTACTGTCTGATGTGATGTTATTAGGTTAGTAAACTTAAATAAACCGTACTGAGTTTAAAAGTATAACATATCAGTTTACAGTTTGTATGGTTGCTTTTACGAATATATATAGGCCTCAACTATACAAAACATGACTCGTTAGATTTTTTTCTCTAAATACGGCCTTCTATCACTTGTTTACCAAAATGTATCAGAGCGAGATCGATCAATAATGTTCTTTAGTTGAATATATTTTCGGACATAAGCGTAACTAATGCAGTAGTCACGTGCCAGTGTTAAGTTTTAATGTAACACGAGATATGCAAGTTGCAGTGATGAACTACATGAACGATATTTTGTCAGAATAATATTTTTAAATTAGAATTTCAAGGGCTTATTTTACTTCCAATATTCGCATGGCTAGAATGTGTTCCATATAATTTATACTTAGCTTTCATGAGGGATCACTTCCAAAATTTTAGGGTTATTAATTGTCTTACATCCATTATAACGACAAATCACTTGTAACCTTGAAAAAAGGTTAATTGAACACCTAAACTGTAAAATAATTTTTTAAAGAATTTGACATGTAAAATTTTATTTGAGAGGGTAGGTGCCCATATGCCCAACAGCAAAAGCCGTCCTGATTGCCCGGTAACTGTTATGACCAGATGTGTTATAGGAAAGGACGAAATGAAGGAGGATAAGGATGCGAGCAACAAAAACCTTCCCAGTAAACAACTCCCACTTGCTGATTTTGTTCCTATTCATTGCTCCTTCAAAAAATTAACTGCTGACCGGTCACTCGTTTGTGACGTGGCTACCAAGCCGGCTGATATGCCAGTACTAAAGCGTAATAAAGTACCTTCTATTGCCACCTTAAAAAGGATGTACCTTCTCGTACAGAAAATAACCATGCCGCGACGCCTCAACGAGCTAAGCGCTGAACTGGCGTGCAAGGTTCCCGCCGAACGGTTTTTACTATGGGACATTAAGCGATGACCATATAATTATATTGGTGGAAAGTCTGCAACTAAGTTCAGTTCAGGTGGCAATCTGAGTTTCACATACATCCGGTTAGTACATTTTGAAGACGGCTGTCTGAAAAGGCCGTTTTTAGCCATGTTGGAGGACTTAGAAACAGTGTTTTTAATGATCGTGACGTCTTAACAATGAGGTTCCGACCTTGTCTGAAGTTTGACATTTAGAGAATGGCATATGGGTAAAAAATATCAATTTTTTTATAAAACTATTCGAGTAAAACTTTACTTGATGCGGAGTTACTTCGCTGTAAGTCATTCGTGCTCGTATTCTAATAATAGTACATGTAAAGTCTGTATGATAAAGAAACAGTCACGAGCCCTTTTTGCTTGAAGTTGTTCTTAGTAAAATAATAATTGAATAAATAAATAAATAAATGTCTCAATGTTCTGAAATTATTGCAAGCTGCCGGGCGTCGCTTCAGTGTCTCTTCAAGGAGGCGCGACTCATGTCACTCTTTGACGAATGACTTCACGCCACCGACTATGCAGCCCCGTCAAAAATTCTGATTAAGAATTTAAGCAATCTACATTTTTGCTAGTCATCTCGCGAATATCACGCCCACCGTTAGGAGGTTAAGGGTCAAGTTCCCTAGTAAATAAAAATTAAAAATATTCCCGGTTCACGTAACAATCTGCGGACAGCACGACCGCCTCTTTCGGAGGATCAGGCCGGGGTCCTTAATCGATAATCACCAATCAATCGCTGTTTGCGGAATTCACCTCGAACACCACGTCCACACTGAATGAAAGATTTTGTAGGAAGTCTTCCCTGCAAAATTATTTTGTAGTAGGTACAAAATAATTTAGTGGCGGGGACAAATGTTTAGTGGCGACAAGAAAATATTTTTGTGATGACCAGAAAATAAATTTGGCGGGGTGACTACCAACAATATATTTTGTAGCTGCCACAAAATATTTTTTTCCGCGTGCATCTCAACCGAGGGGTCAAGCCGGAGACCCCCTAAAACACACGCTTTCGGCGGGCCACGACGCGATGTCGTTTCGAAATTGGGCAACCAATCCCAGATCTTCGTAACCATTGCAGTGAGATCCTAGCTATCCCAACCACTTTGCCGTTTATTTATAGTTTTTTTGAAACGTCAGAATATCACAAAATTTTGTGTCATTGTCACATTGTTTTTAATGATTTCATATATTTACATAAACCCTGAAATATGAACTACAAAAAAAAAAAATATTTGCCTTCCTTACAAGATGGCCCTTGGTTGGTTGCCCACTTCCCTTCTATTTCTTGAGTATGCGTATGCCAGCATCACTTGAAGTGGCTTCCCCCTCCTTTCCTTCCTTGACGATGCTAAAAAATTGGTTTGTTTAAAAAAAAAAAAACGAGCAGCTGCCCGACGCTGGCGACACTGCTTCGCAACACAAAACAGTGTTGGCTGCATTGTCTAGACCTTGTGTTGTGACATCTCTTGTTCTGACCTTAGGTAGGAAGATGGGTGCAGACCACCGGCAATGCATATTTTATGGAACTTCGTTCCCAGGCCTCCAGGATCTCTCTTATATTTTACAAAAATTTATACGTATTGCATTTACGGTATTACTTATTTCTATCGGCTACACAAAATACCGATTACATGCTAAAAGTATCACATGAAAGAAGCACACAAACAATTCTTGTAGTGATTTCTTCTTATGGGAGTTAGCCGATTCCCTCACATACATACGACAATGAAGGGGATTTTGCCACTTTTATTGACAGCTTCACACATTTTGGAATCGTGTAGGTTATGGAAAGGGTAAGATGAGGTTGAATACCATTCACGAAAATGTATGGAAACGGTGAACGCGAAGTCCAGTCATCACATAGACCGCCTAAGTCGTGACAGTAGTAGAGAATATATATCGAGGGATATTAGGACCTGTGTGACTCTCAGTGGATAAATAGTTAATATACAGTACCTAGCAATCCTGCACGGAACTGAGTTCTTTAAAGATACAGTGTAAGTAGTTTGATTTTTGTTTTAGGTGCTTGTCGTTAGAAGCTGTTCTTCTCTGCAGCTTACTTTACAAACCGATTAGAGACAGCGGCGTTTCAGTAGCTTTAAGTCTGACCAATGTTTCAATTCAAAAGGTAGAATATATATTCTTATTTTCTGGTTGATATTAATTTTTATGAATAAGGAGAAGATACAAATGCCGAGAATTAGCTCATGGAAAATTTTGAAATGAGAGATCTTGCTTTTCGTGATAACGTTGATATTCTAGGTATGGCTATTGGTGAATTTGACAGGATAATTTATATGAACCAGAAAAAAAAAATAACTGAAAAGATTATGCACATATTTGATACAATTGATTGCCGATAAATCCCACTGATATCAAAGTTTAACCTACAGAAAGGGAATAATGTAGAGAGAAAGTATCCATTATAGAGGGATTGTGGGTGTTCTTATGTCAGCATCTTATCTTGGAAACCAAACTTGCTTAATGTTGCTGTGTATATTTCTTTGGTCAGAACCAAAATTGTGTTGCTCAGACTCACTGAAAAAATCTGAAGGGATTTTGAAATATGTTAAGTTAACATAGTATTTTGGCTTGTGTATCTAAACAGAATGATGAAGATTATGTTATCCTGTGTTTTCTTTCTGACTATGATTCAGGTAGAAATTACGAAAGTGTCTGGATTTCCAGTAAAAATTACTAAAAATCACATGTTGGAGCTCAATGAAACGTGTTGCTGCTCAGTAAAGTAGAGAGGCGAACTTGTTTATCTTGGTTTCCTGTATGTCAGGTAGTCTGCTCATAATAAAACTAAGAAAATAAGCAGCTGTCTGTGTCAAACTTATTATTCTTCATGCGGACAATCAAGTCTGTACCAAGACGTTAAGGACCCTGAATAACTCGTAGGTTTTCGCTCCAATTGTCTCGTAGATCTTGACTTTTGGGCTTCAGCCGCGTTGTCGTTGCTACAAAGATGCGAATGAAATCTGAAAGCCAATATAGATTTAAAACTTAATACAATTATTGAAAGAATGTTCACTCTTATGTGCCAACATATTACAAATAATCTGAAATGCTTCCAAAAGCACTACCAACATTTAGTTTAAAATTTTGCAGAGGATCGGATGAATGTGTTTAGTCTTGAATTAGGCCTACTGTTTTGAGTTCGTCGGAAAGTTTGAATGAGTCTAAGGAACCTCGAAGTAAGACTGCCTACATGCTAGGGTTTTTATTTTCTTGTTAGTATTACTGTACTACATTAATGTATTGCATAATTGAGAGGGGATGTTATGTTTCAACAGTTGGTCTGCCTTCCAAACTATTTACTGTAGGTGTCTCTCCTCAGTGTGTGTGTGGACATGCCGCTGTTGACTTGTACGGGTATGTAAATCGAAAAAAAAAATATCATGGACTTGCATCACCGAGGATAAATATTTTACCCACGTCAATAACAATTAACGTATTTAAATGCATCTCATTATGACTTGACCCATTTTCGTTTTAAAGTCATCAGCGAAATAGTAATTTTCACTTCCTGTCTCATGTATGCTATGTAAAAGCTGGGATATTGTTAGTAATGTACAGTTAAACATATACAACTGAAGTGTCAGTTTTAAGGCAGTAGGTTTTGCAAAATTCTAACGTGTGTAGGTACTTGATCGAACCTGAAAGTGTTAGCAGGTTGGCCAATAACTGCCGCGTTGATCGTCCTTGTTTCGCCGCGCCGTATTGGACAATGACGAAGCAACTTGCACACCGCAGGTCTCAATTATCTCGCTCGGGACAGATGCGTAGTTGCCACCCTCGCCGTCCGAGGCGCCACCTGTGACCCTGGCGCCTGATCGAGCGGCCCAAGTGACGCTCGCCCATCTAAATCACTTCTAATTTGAATTCCTTGAAGGACCGGGGCCAGGGAAGGAGGGACGAGAAGCGCCCTGTTTGCTCGCCAGACAAATTGAGCGTGCGCGTGTAATGGTGTTTAAACAGGGATATCGACTGCTGAATAATGGAGGACAGAAGTTGAGGAGGGCGGTAGCCGCCGGCGACTCTAGGTCGGCGCTTCTCGGTATAACTGCATTAACCCCGGCCGTGGAGAGGGTGCGGCCCTTGTCGTGTTTGCACATCAACACCCAAGAACTCAAACAGCGAGAACGGCCTGTGATAAGGGAGGGGGGGGGGGAGGTTGAGGTAGCCTCCGCATGTAACTTCTCACTCGTGTCGGGCCGCCGCGATATGGGGGGACTAGTTCTGCAACATTCTCGACACATACCTCTCAGGCATGCAAGAGACTACGTTCAGCTTTACTTCAGCTAGTCCTTCACGTTTATTACAATTTTACTTTTGACGGCATGCTGACTAAACTTCGTCTCTGCTTCTAATATGAGATAGGCGAATTAACAGTAAACTGAGCACTTTTGAAAACAGTCTTCTAAAAGAAAATTACTTATTTGTAGCCCGAGACGTTACATTTTAAGCACGGATAAATATGTACGCTATGTTTATAACTCACATCGTGTTTATATCAACACGTGGCGGAAATGTATGATTGGCTAAAGGAAATAAATTACCAAGACAAAAAAAGTGCTCTCTTTACTGAGAACCGCCTCTATGTTGATCATTTACTAACACGTACAATTTAAGAGACGTACAAAAATATATGTAGGAACCACAACGAGGATGTGATAAAGAAGAAGCGGAAGGGCCCTACTCTCGCTAACTTCTGCATTTATTATTTTAGTTTAGATATGGAATACCGGTACCAATGATTATTTGGACTATACTATGTGCCAACTGATTGTTATGAATTAAATGTTTTTCACCTTTCAAATAGTTTTACAAAATGTAATTTAGGACTACACTACTATTTTCTAAGACTGTTTCCATCCTCTGATAAATTTTAAGCAATTTTTTTTACTGATAACTAACAATAGGTGCATTGTCAGTCAATGCATAACACTGTTGGAAATAAGTACCGATTGTTTACCTTATAAATCTTTAGTTGGCGGCATTTCCATGCAGTGGGACACAATATAAACTTACACTAAGTACACTAGTCACTGTAGAGTGTACAGCAATGAGCAAATATTTGCGTACATCGCAGCGTCGGAACTGACTGGGAGCGAAAGAGTGGCATAAATAAATTTCCCCTCCCCCCCCCCTTGCTGGTCGCAAACGAGGGCCAATGGGGGCATACTTTAGAAGAATTAAAGTATACAGAATGTTGCAACAGTATGTGCTAATATTTAGGGGAAATTGTGTCACGTTTAAAGTAACAAATATGTTGTAGGCCAGAAAACACACCGTTACTGTACTACAGGTCTCATAACTTACTGTGCTAGACGAGGGCCGCTGAAAGAATTTCTGGGCCCCTTTCCATTAAGACTTCATGGCCCGATACAATCCCAAATCCCACTATTTTGCTTTTTTTCCCCAAGTTACAGATTATATATTTCCGGATCAACTTCCTGTAATCAAAATTTAATCACATACACATAGTTACATAAAAATGTATTGTAATACAATTTACAAGTTGGTAAGCAGGCACCTAAAGCGCCATTCACTCGCTACCTAAAAATGATTTTACTCCCTTCTGAAGTTTATAGCTAAACTTATTTCCAAATACAACTTTAAATACAATAAAAGCTTTATTCACAAAATTGTAACATTTTCATTTGCATGACAATAATTTGAAAGATGTTAAGCAATTTCTATGACTAAAAAATAAAACTTTTATAAATATATTACAACAATCGGCACAACTAACTTAAGAAAGTTTAAATTTTTCAGGTCGATTACCTTTAAAATGTAAACGTTTAATACGCCCTAAAATGGTAAAATATATAGACCTATTTAACTACAAATTTACTTTTCGAGTCTTATTTAATGCAAAATTGTTAATGACATCATCATTGTTAAACGAACGAGCAATATCAGGTTCTAGGACAAGCAAGCTGAGCTCATTCATTCTTTCCTGAGACATTTCGGCTTCAGCAGTTGTAACTGGAATTGTACAGAATAATCATATAGCAATACACACATTTGGAAATAGACTGTCAAGTTTTACGTGGGGTTGTATGGAAGCAGGCTTGATCGGCAGAACTGACACTGATATTCTTAGTTTTGTTTTGTAGAAGAAAAAAATAACGATAGTAGGAGGTAGTGATGCTATAATATTTCTGGAACGAATTACATTTTGAAAAGTGCTAAATGCTGCAGAAATTATGTTAACGGTAATTACGACAGTTTTAGAAAAGTGTGAAAAATATTGTTTCTCTAATTTCCTACGCCGTTCTGCCCATGTACTCTTGTTTTGCACCCGCTCCTCAAATCATTATTATATTTTCGGCACAAACATTGGACGGCGTACGCTCAACTCTGCAAAGTTTGTTTTCACAAAATGTTATGCGTACCTCGTTCTGCCCCTCTACCGTTTTTTGTCCTCTCCCACAAATCCCGTCCAATTTTCCTGACATAACAAATAACCCATGGCACTCGTCGGCACGTATACTAACTCTACACAAAAAAAAAAAAATTATGTCGATCCGTTTCTCCGTTGCTGAGTAAAAGTGAGAGATACTTTCGTACTTGTAAAATAATTACTTAGATATTTTAAATTCAAAAGTATGAATGTTTTCGAAAGTAACTGTCTCGTATGTCGTTTTCAAAGTCTTCATCGCATATGTAGTGCAGTAGGGTAGAGCCGTCGCTTTATCTTTCATTGGATTGCCGCAGTGACTAGCACACATATTCACAACAGCTGCCACCAATCAACAAAGAAACATCTGCACCGTTTCGTGACGAGCATTCAAAATTCTCAGCCAACGCTCCCAATCTGAAGCACAAGCATGAATTTCCAGCAGAATAAATAATTGTATAAGTTCTGTATCGATAATCGTTCATCATCACCTGCTGCGCCAAACTACCAAAGGAAAGGTGATGTTCTTCCGTATCACCTACATCATGCTGTATTGCCACTTGGCTGTGGTGGGTTTTGAGCCACATCATTCACGACTCACTGGCCGAATGCCTAGCAAGGCATCTGGCTAGTTGCAACCTATCTTACCCTTTAAGGTGAAGTCCCGCCTTACGTGTTGAATTTTCTGTTTAAGTGTATATCATAACAATATTTTCATTCAAATGAAAAAAATAAATTAATAAATAGCGCTTAATAATTATACAAATGTGTTTAATATTAAGTCGCCACTTTATACATACGTATTATTTAATGATTCCGAAAATGTTAGTCACAACTAAAAATTGTGTATGAATAATTGCGCCAGATGTTTTAGATTGATACGTTTATAGCAAGGTAATGTATTTTAATTGACTGCGATATCGATACATTCGTCTCACTGAACTCGCATTCCGTCTCTAACAACCTTGCAGTCGACGATAAGTTAATCCTTTCGTACGTACTTTCAATTACGAAAAACTCTATAAACTTGTGGAGCCTGCCTGCAATAAATGCAGGTTGGCAACCTGTGTAATATTAAATAATGTAACACCGATTATTAACAACGTTTTATAATTAAGAATTTTGTTGATAAAACATATAAAAAATTTATAGCATTTATGCAGTAAATGTCAGGGAAATTAGAGTTTTCTAATTTTAAGCTATGCTTTAATAGTAGATGTGGCGATACATAACGGTGCCAGTTACACTCGCAGCTATTGGCCGAAGAGTTTGCTATTTTCCACCAGTATCATGTCTGGCTTTGTGTTCGTTGGAAGACAGCTGCTTTGTCTTCGATACACTGGCTCTGAAAGCCACGCAATGAGTTGAGTTGTAAGATTTTTCGATAAAAATGAACACATACACAGACGAGCATTCAATTTCTTGAATTAAATTTCCCGAGAAATATTCTCGTCCAAACACTTCTATGTCAGAAATAAAATGAATTTCTAATAGAACACGTTCACGACTTCAGAGTTAGAATCGGATTTAACATAAAAACATTGTTATAAGGTAAACTTGACGGTCATTCCCAAGTAAAA
The DNA here is from genome assembly GCA_003012365.1 of Medauroidea extradentata. Classification (NCBI taxonomy): domain Eukaryota; kingdom Metazoa; phylum Arthropoda; class Insecta; order Phasmatodea; family Phasmatidae; genus Medauroidea; species Medauroidea extradentata. Next base: position 17,678 of record PNEQ01003686.1, on the reverse strand, counting down.
CCTTTGAAAGAGTGTCGTTCTGGTATGCATAGAAATACTAAGTTCTTAGGAAATTATTTTTTCTGCAAGTTTGGGTTCCATTCTTCTAGCTACATGACACCAATAACATGAAGTCCGAGAGTAATATTAATTGTTCTCAAATCACAGTAAATTTGCCGATTATTTTAAATATTATTATTTTGTGCAATTGATAATCTGAACACAAATCATCGTGAGCACATAAAAATAATGAAATTTAATGTTCATAACATGCATAATTTTGAAGGAATACATATTAAAAGTTGCATTTGTCAGCTAGAAACTACATTTTATTTGCTTACATTACAGACATTAATTACATGACCACAATTCAGTACATTCAGAAAGATAATGACGATGCATTGTGGACATCGTAAAGAGAGTCTTTCGCCGCGTCATCGTGGAATATTCCAGTCAGTAATTAGGAAATGGCCAATTCGGCAACTCGGCGCGGATGTCGCAGCCATCAAGCGACGATCCCTGCTCCCCCCTCCTCAATTGCCCATAAATTTGTCTGTGGGCAGAGCACCCGGAGACTAAGGAATATTTCATACCATGTTGGCCACCCTCGTCCCCTCTCAGGGCTCCCTCCCTCAACATAGGAACTTTTCCCATTTAATTTGCGGGGATGTAACGGGGTTCGTGTTAACAACGCGGGCACGACCCCTGCCTGGATGGCTTTGTCGCTGGCTGGGGGCTGGCAGGACGCCAGGCGTCCGTGTTGAGGCGCTGCGAGCCCATCACTCTCGCCCCTCCTCACCCTCACCCTGGGGCAAGGACGTCTCATTTACACCTATCAGAGGAGCCTCCTCCCTCGGACGTGGACTGTGTCAACACGGGGCAAGGACTCAGCTGGCCACTGCAGTGCGACTGCAGGCAGGCTCCTGGTCCACTGGTCCATTGCTGCCACACCCCACCTCGGTCATCTGCAGCTACCCGACATACATATACCAGCTGCTCGAGAAGCCCTTGTTATAATACACTTATATGGCGGAGTCCTTTGCTTAGGCCTACCACATTATGGGCTGTTCACTTAATCTAAGCACTCAGAAGAAATTGTAATTAATAAAAAATATGCTTTATTAAGCCAATAAATGTTAAATTTTGAGAGTGTTGAAACGTTTATACCGGCTTCTAGTTACATCAAAATTTTCATATTAAACAAAGTAAAGATGACTGTAAAACAGCTGAAAGAAAACTTTATGCGGAGCTTACTTTACCGTAATTTTAATTTCAAAATTCAGCATTTATTATTAAATACGAAAATATTTCATTTTTTGTTTTTATGTGTATCAAATTACAGTATACAACATTGTTATACAATGTCAATTTTTTCGGTTTGGTATTGTTATGAACCAGTTGGTTTTAGTGGCGTACATAAAACCGTAAAGTGTAAATTTTGACGTTTACGACTCATTACCCAAAAACTATGAGAAATACACAAGTTTCCTAAGAGGATAGTTTACAATGAAAAATACGTTGAAAATTGAGGTGAACCGCGCCCTTAAGGCATGTAACAGTAAAAAATAGCCAACCAATGACCATGAAGCAGAGCTGCAGGTATGCACGTGAGGCACTAAGACAAATTGGTGCAAAAAGTATTTTCGAAAAAAAAAAAAAAAAAAAGGCACTTCACCAAATGAGACTGTAATCTTTCTATCATTTTTCCTGTCGTGATGTATGACAGACTTAAGTGACATTTTGGATACACGCTATCGCTAGCAATGGAATATAACTAAAATACCACTTCAGTTTGTCAAATATGACTACACCATAATTAATCAACACTGCTCACAGCTCCATAAAATTTCGCAAACTCTACGAGAGAAGAACGCTTTAATATGCAACATCTGTCGAACCGCGATACTTATTTCAAGTCGAGCGAAGTGGCACAGGGGTAAAACAATAGACTCGTACTCAGGAGGGCACAGGTTTGAGGCCCAGTACTGCCATTCTGATCGCTTTCTCATGGTTTTCCGAAAATATGAATTTAATGCCGGGATGGTGTCTCACTACAGGTTACGGCCGATTCACTACCTGTTTCCCATTTCTCTGTACCACTGTTTTTCATCTCTAATGTCCTTGTTGTCGCCTATACGTTACGCCCTACGACGTACCTAACCTAATTTGACTAACTTGCAGTATAGTTTACAAGAATTAAATTGCGATAACAAACAGCAAGTTTTATAGTCTGAAGAATTTTCATGTACACAATCTCTTGTGAATTAATAGTATCGTTTGTTGAAATAAGCCTGCTGATTTTGACAGTCCCGTCTCAGTTGTTCCATCTATTTATATATTAGTCTCATTGGTTGTGTCCGCTTCTGCTCTCTTTGTTTCTCTCGTCAAGTTTAGTCACTGTTTCTGTACACCGTTCTTGTTGTTGGTGTTGGGCCACATTCTTGGAACTACTGTGTGTGTGCGTGAGCTAGAGCGTGTGGGTGCGTATGTGCGTGTATATACACAAACAAACAACGTGTTTTAGAACGAAGTGACCAAATTTTTCCAGGGGATTGCTGACGTGAAAACAAGACGTTTGACATGTGACACCCGCGTTCAATCACACATATTAAGGACTGTAGAAACTCTTGAAAGGGAAGTTCGAAAAGCATATTTTGTGGAGTAGGCATACACTCTGAAATGCACTTGCGTTAGAGGGATACAATGTGGCATGTGAAGTTAATAAACCGAAAAGTGGGATAAAATGAATGTATAGTACATCGTACGTACCACCCCCTCCTTCCAATCAAGTAAAAAACAATGTTTTGCACAGCGTTGTTGCGTACTATGTGGATACTGGTAGTCTAAAAGTGATGTTTGGTTTCATAGTATTTAATCAGTGTTCCGTAATTTGACAGAAAGACACTCTTATTGCAACTATCTAGGACTCATCGTATTCATATAAAACACATTCAAAGGTTACAGTTGTAGCTTCAATGGCCTGGTGGATAGGCAACTTGTTCTGCACCCGGAAGTACACGCATGTAATTTCCGACTTCTACCGTAGGGCCATCTACAGCCCAGGATATCTGAAATGAATCATGGGCATCAAATCTCAACTATATTTTTTTTCACGTCAGCACTACCCTGGTGCAGTTTGGTCACACGTTTCTGAAACACGTTTCTGCGACTTGTAAAACATTATTTTCGTAAATTCATCCGGCACAATTAATAAATATTATGGTCGTCATCATTACCGCTGTTTATAGTTGTAGAAAGTCGAATGATATTAAAAAATAACCGAATTGATAACCTCCTCCGTTTTCGAAATCGGTTAAAAGGAAAGGGATAAATTAAAACTATATACAAACTAAAATGGAATCAAAATTTCTGTACAAGTTAAAAATTATAGGACAACGTAATTTAGACCATACTTTTACGGTGTCGCAACCCCGCGGCGTCGGAGGCGTCGCAGAAAAGCGGTCAGATTCCTCCGCCCCTGGGAATAACTAGGAACCAATCAGAAGGGAGGATTTTAACGGCCTGGTGGGAGTGCGAAGAATGATATAGACACCGAGCTAGCTACATAGAGACAGCCGGCTAGAGAGTCTTCTTATCCGTATGGCGACCGCACCTACGGACTCTCTGTTCGAGTCTGGGTGTGACCCTCTGACTTAGAGCGAGCACCGACGGTGAAGGATTTCGTCCCTTCCTTCAACGGTGATACGAGCGGAGAGCCTAATTTTGGTTTGGGAAATGACAGCGATCCTTACCTACCTCCTGTCTCACCTTATCGTAACACTTCCGCTCGCCACTTATTCTTTATTACTGTTGTTGATTCCTTGTATCTTCTTAAACTAATACACTCTGTTATCTGGAGCTTGTGTTCAAAAAGTATACAAAAATATTTTTTTCGTTCGTTTCATGACTTTGTCGCATTTTCTTTGATTTCGGAAAACCAATACTTAGACTTTACTAGTTTCGCTTTTTTGTATTTTTTACTAACGTTGAACACCATATAATGTTATAAATACAGTATTTATAATTAGAATGCACACCTAAAACACTGCTAATAACTGGTTTTATGTATGATACATTTATTACTGTTGTGTAGATTGTACTGATGGGAAAAGGGGGAGGGAAAGGTGGGTGGAGCAAATCTTGCCCCGGGCGGAGGAAAGCCTATATACGTCCGTGGAAATCTGAAACAATACCGATGACATCATCGCTGTGTAACCTTAGTATTTTATGTGATTTTGTCTTCGTGGCAGATATTACCTACTCTTTCTCAATTGTAGGCCTATTATTGTGAATTTTTCAATTTTATTAGCTCTTTCGTTTCGCTATCTGTTCTAAATTTCGTTTTACTATTTGTTTGTAATTTGTCTTACGTAATCCTATGTGGAATTATTTATATATGTTATATACACTTGTTAACTGCAGCTTATTTCGTCTCTTATTACTAATAATTGTTTTGTCTGTTTTGGATTTTTGTGGGAAGACGCAGTTGCAAAAGAGCGTAGCCTATGTCTAATAACATTTTTCGTTATCATTAACGAATATATTAACTGGTACATAAAACTAAATAGCTTCCAGTGTGTTAGCTGTACTTACAACATGCAATATGCACTACATTATTGTTTGTCATATTCTTAATGATAACGAAGGAAAATTAGCAAAGTCCATTGGACTTATCTCACTGTGTAACAATATCTTCATTATGGACTTCTTCATTTCTGAATTTTTAAAAATACAGCAAAAAACGAGGTCCGTTAAAGAAGCGAGTGACACCCTTAAAAATATCACTCATAGAGTTTTTATTACGTATGCTATCTCGGGAACCGTGCAAGTTTATGTTAGCAATCTGAATTGGAGAGATTATTTAAATGCACGTTAACAAAACTTTGGTTATGAATATACTTTACTTCATTGTTACAATAACATGGCTAGTAAATTTTTTTAATTTCCTGAAGCGTAAAGATGAAACCGAAATTTGACATCTCCTTACCCACAACATTTTGAGTATGTATGAAACATGGGCAGGAGTATACGATTGATAACCGACGCTGAGGACACGCCTTGAAGTCCGACAGTAGCTCTCACAGCTCTGCAAGGAAATATTATGTGTTACTCTGTGACCTTGCTCTTAGAGAGTAAAGGGAACTCGATCCCCTTTGTAGTGTCGCCCTTAGCATTCACTCGCTCTTGTGCCTTCACGAGTAAAAGACTCTCAGAAACGGCGCGCACTTTGGAGATATTTGAACTGCTTGCGTAACGAAGTAGCTAACCAGCAACCAGCTTGCGTTTGTAACTGAATACATTCACCATTAGTCAATATACGAGTTCTCCTACTCCCCCTCCCTCATATCTCCGAAATTTGACAATGTTACCACCGTCATTTCTGGTAGTTGCAACATGATTTATCACGGTGCATCAAAATAAACAGCCATAACTGAGCTACATGGAGACCAATTTTTATTTCGTAAATAGATTCACCAGTTGGTTACAATCACCTCTGTAAGCTCTGCACATAAGTCCTCAGAATAAAGTTACGGTTGACGAATGATGATAATGATCGTGTATATGATAAATATTACATTTTAATTTAATTTTTAAAATGGTTTTAAGACTCGTTACACACCCTTGACAATTTTAAGCCTACCTTCGAATCACATGTATGCAAATCAGTCTATACCACGCCAAACAGCTTCATTGTGTGGGGCTTTTAACTATCCTGACTTCTCGGAAAAACAGGTTCTCTGAAATAGTGTTTACAGATATTCTTCACAGAAGAGAAATTCCACAAACAGAAATAAACTTTTCTGAGAAGAAAATGCCATAAACAGGCATAGGAACAATATCAAAATGCGTTGAGTTATTGTGCTCTCGGTCTGGCACTTAACGGAATGAAACAATATGTTCAGGCTGACGAAAACATTTCATTGTTTTGCTCACAACAGTAAAATGTTGGATTTGCATTCGAGAGTACCTGGGTTTGATTCCAGGCTCCTGTCATGGTTTTCCGAAATCGCTCCAGGAGAATGCTGGGGTGCATCCTTAAGGCTGTTCGTGTGCCTCAATTCTTTTTTAGAGCTTAATAGGTTTTTCGTGACTTCAAATCAAAGAAAATGCAATGAAGTCATGAAACAAACGAAAAAATTATTTTGTATACTATTTGAACACAATTATGAACAGACAAAAGAAATTAGTAATAGCGGTCTACACTTGCTCAAGTGTTTCCTGAAGCTAGAACAACTCCGTGAAAAAAATTGTATGGAATTCGATAATATGTTCGCTTTTTCAATAATAATTTACTATTTGGCTATATTTATATTGAAATTTATCGTACAAGTTAAAATATAACTACATGAAAACCCCTTGATGAATTCCCACGAATCTTCCTTACCGTGTATTGGTGTCTTCCAACGCTCATTATTAAATGCAGATTACCATGGCTATATTGCGCAATTTCAAAATGTGTATTACAGACCATAAAACTTTTAATTTCTCATAATTACCATATTTACTAAAATGACATGTTACTCATTTTTTACGCTTTGATAAAAAACACAAAAACAAAAGAAAATATGAAAATAAATAGAGAAAAAAGTTTTCGGCCACTTGAACGGCCTCAACAAAGGCCAAGGATGTTTCCTGTCCCAGTTCTAGTTATTGTGTGAGGGTTCGTGTAACCAATTTTTATTGTCCTTGCTATCTACGAAACGAAAAGTCCATAAAAAAACTAATAGGTAAGATTTTAGTTATTTGAAGAGGAAGCAACATATTGGTTTATTTGGGGTGTGGATAAAATCTAGTTTAACGCTTGCATACTAAGGGCCGGTTTTAAATGTTGTTTAAAGTCTTGGTTATGTAATCAAATAAATAGTTTGAACATAACTACTAAGTCGCGATTAAAATTTTGGCCTTTGTATTAAATCTAGTATCTCGTCATCACCACCAAGCAATTTTTTTTCTATGTGCTCCCACTTCTGTTATCACTGATTACACAAATTTGTTTGTTTTCAAAGTCCTGATTATCTCAGTAATCGGTTCATCTTCTTGTGTTTAACTTAACCAATGGTTTCCAACTGCTAACCCCACTGATTGACAATATTCAGTACCTGATAAAAAAAAGTATAACTAGCCATTGGTAAAATTTTAAACATAAGAAAATCGTAACAAAACCTTACATTGAGAAACCGGCCCTAAATTTTTGTATGAAAAACTTTCAAGAATATGTCACTTTATCAAATTGAGTTAGATAAATATCTGAGATAGTTCAGCAGTAATGCTGTAAAGCTTTTATAACGCTTACACTTAACTTAAAAATCAACCAGTTCATATATCACAGAAATGGGCAACTATATTTTATTTTAATTTTTTTAATTTTACTTACCATCAACTGCTAAAATATATGATACTAGCTTTTAGACGCGGCTTTGCTCTGGGGGATTTAAAAATTGAGTTTTTGTCAGTCTTAATATATAAAATTAAGTGTCCTGACACACTCACTCATCAACGCACAGCCCAAACCGCTGGCCCTAGAACCATGCAATTTTGAGGGAAGTTTCCTTGCCCCGTAGGCACCCAATAAGAATGGATTTTTCGAAATTCGATAATTAAGGATGTGAAAAGGGTGAAATGTATTTCCGAAGGAACGTCGACAGAGCTTGAACCCGACGACATATCATCGTGATTTTTACTTTAATACGACACTCATAAAATGAATATTAGCCGATTTTAGGATATTTCGAAATTCAACATTTAAGGGGGTGAAAAGACCTTAAACGTGTTTCCGATTAACTATCGATATTTATCGAATCATTCGGGATAAAGAGTTGGTATTCGCTTCAAAATGTCGCTTACGTTAATACCCAAAAAGCACTTCTAGGGTTTTTTGAAATTCGACCTGTAAGCAGTAAAAAGGGGCAAAATGTGTTTTTTATGAATCGTCTATATTTTTGAAACACAGTTGGCTATCTTGGTGATTTTTACCTAAATTTGTTACGTATAAAAATGTATATGACAGGACTCCAAGAAGTTCTGAAAATATTTAACTAAGGGGGTGAAAATACGTGAAATGTGTTTTCGATTATCCTCCATATATATCGGACCAATCGAGATATCGAAGTGCTCTTTGCATTAAATTAATGCTTTTGTAAATATCCCAAGTACCAATAAAATATATTTTCCGAATTCGGCCCTAAAGTGTTTAAAGAAAGGGTAAAATGTGTTTTGATTCACAATCGACATATATCGATTCCATTGATTTTTATATAGCGAGGTGATTTTTGTTTAATATTGATGCTTACTCAAATACCTGAAAAGTAATTTCAGGAATTTTCGAAATTCACCACCTGAGGAGGTGAAAAGGGGTGAAAAGTGCTTTCAATTAATCGTCGATATATCTTGAACCCAGCGGTATACGTTCGTGGTTTTCACGTTCAAGAGACACCAGTAAAGTAGTCTAAAATGTGATTTAAGGGTTTTTCGAAATTCTGTCTCTTAAGTGGTGAAAAGACCTGTAATGTGTTTCAGATAAATCCTTGATTTCTATCAAACCCGTCGAGATATACAGTTAATTTTGGTTTCAGAATAATGATTACAAAAATAATCGCAAAATGGATTTTAGATTTTTCGAAATTCGAACTCTCAGTACTGTACAGAGCCATACTTGTTTTTAAATATATAAGCGATTTTGATTCTACTGAACGGGCTACCGTCGTGATTAGCTCTTCAATTGGATACTTATACAAATGTCTAGGATGTGAAATTAAAGTATTTCGAAATTCGACCCCCAAAAGGGTGAGAAAGTGCAAAATTGGTTTTGCATCAACCCATAATACCTATCTAACCAGTAGAGATATTGAGGTGTTGTTCATGTCAGAGTGATGAATACTTAAGTATTTGAAAAATTATATGTATTTTTTTTTTACTTTACGAGATAACTTTATTGTTAAGAACTAAACTAAGTTTGTGAACTTCAAGGCAGACGATCCGAAAAGCAAGTACGACCATAAACCGAGAAATAAATTATACGGGAGTTCACGCTACAGAAACATATCTAGACGTGGTATTGTGCAATCTCTATGAGCCCAGGACATGGATATTTAATTTTTTAAGTTAAATTTGTTTTTAATGAACTATTTCAACGTTACGTGACGCAGTTATTTGTAGCTTAGGTCTACATGCCGGGAGTTTCTGGACTCGAATTCCGTTAAAAGCTGCGTGCGAACGTTCAATTCTGACACACAAAAACTGCAAAGCAGATCCAATTAGTGCAAATTGCATGTATGTAGTCGTATAAAAGGGGTAAAATGGAATATGCAGCTTACTTTCCATTTAGGTCCTTCGACAACATCAGCTCACATAATATATTATCTCAGTAATACCAATATTGGGGCACCAAATACGTTTCCGCGAAACCTTTTCCCACCAAAACATTCTAATGCCGTTAAACTTAAAGTGAATATTTTGAAAATGTGTAATAGAGGGCACCGTCACCATTCAATATTTATGAATTAATTCGGCTCTAAAGTGTTATTAATATTATTTACTTTGAATTTTGTGAGGTGTTGTGGTGATTTACTATATTTTTATGGGTTTTATGTATCACTGACAGCGAGATCACTAGACACGGTTACACCCGCCTTTCACAAACATAGAAACATGGAAAGGAGGAGATAATGACCAATGTTAAGAAACAATCACAGCATTCGTCTATAACGACATCGAGAAAACAGTGGAAAACCAAAAGTGGGATGGTTGGAGCCGGGAATCGAACTTGGATCCTCCCGAATGCGAGCGTCATCACGATTGTTCCGTTTTAACTTAACAAAGCTTGGTGTTGCTCACTCGACGTTGTCGGAATGGAGTTGTAACTTTTATGAGTCGGAAAGACGTTCCTTACATTCGGGGCTGAACCCATACAGAATGTTTGGAAAATACTTTTGTATACGCCGTCCTAGAAAAAGGGAGAATTTCTAGGTTTCTATTTTCAACAAGTTCTTATCTCTGCTGCAGGTAACATTACACTGCCACGTGTTTTTATTTACTTGCCTGTACAATAAGGATGTGTACATTCGACTGCTCTGAATAATGTTCTGTACACTATATACTCTTCAAATACACAAGCTATAACAGGTATCGTTGACAGTACGTTTTTATAAATGCTTGTTATGTAACTTTAGTATAAGTTATGTTTCTGCACGACACCTCAATTTATGCTCTGCACTCATCTATGTTCCCTCTCGAATTGTTTCTACACGGTTCGTAGATAGAAACAACAATTTCGAATGCAAAACGTAATTCTCAATGCTTATCTCGACGTAATATTCAGGTAGGGACAAACAATGTCAAATGTCTTAAGTTTGCGAATAATACCTCAACAAATGTTTTACTGTGTGAAGTAGGTCTACGCATTTAATCAAACCCAATAGTCCTAAGTATAATACACGGCTAAAGAAATATTGAGGAAACAATAAATACATGTTGATAACAATTTAAGAAAACTAAAAGTTTCCTTATAAATATTTGCTTTGTGTTTGTTCTAAAATAGTGACATATAGTGCGCATTTCGTTCCGTTATAAGCCTTCAGGCCTATGAATGAAGTGTCAGAGTACTAATTCGAAGCACGAAGATAAATATGTGCACTTTTCTCCACATCATATTCGAAAAATACAACTGCCACTGTCACCAACAAAACCAGAAACTAATTTTCAAATACGTTCCATTTCCACTCAAACAATAAGATGATAAAAAAGGCAGTTTTTTAATTATCTGACGACCGTGAACCCAGTCTCACTCTGTGGCGGTGTTACCGATAGTTCATTGGTAATAAACATGGAATTTCCTAGAACATCCCATCCAGACAATTCCGCTCCATGGTGCCTTTTTCGTCAAGATTCGGGAAATAATAATTTTTAAAACTTGACACAAACGTTTTAGTCTGGGAAATACAACGTTGAGTGGTTACTTTGTGGATATTGTTTTGCTCCTGTTGTGCATTTCGAGCATCAACAACCCCTGAAAGAAGTATTGTACACCGACGACAATATTTTTAGTACTTACTGTATTTCAAAATGCGAAAATATTTATTTTCCTAATATTAATCGTTTAAGTAGCCTAAGTCCTGCAGTCGAACAATTTCTACGAAACGAAGAATTTTTGTTCTGATGTAAATTTCTAGCAAAATAAACATATGAAATGTCACACCTTTTATTAAAAGAACATTTTCAGAGTTTAACTCAAGACTGTATAATATGAATTTCTCTTTATCTCTCTAATAGGCTAATAAGTAGCATGAAAACATAATGTAATTTTGAGTAAAATATTTCCCTCCTTTTGAAAATATATTACTAATAATATTATTCCAAACCCTATGACGAGTAGTGGGTACTTTTAAATTGTGTACTATACAGTTCAAATGAGCAAACGAAGCCCTAGAAAATTTGTTTACAATAACGTCCTGTAACATGTTTTATTGTTTGTTTAAATATGCGTTATACCTGTTTTTGGAACTGTCATTTTTCTAAGGTGTGTAACAGCCATTAAAATAATGCGTATCTGTGACCCGGCATAGTTAAACACTACGCCATACAACCTGTCACGCCAGTTTGTGCTGTAACACACGAGCGCCATAGTTCATAGACCTTGCGGCAAACGCTGTTTCCTCCCATACTGGAACTAAATATCGATATCTGCTGTAACGACATTGAGCCGTCGCCCGAGTGAGTACACGTACCGTGACAATGGTAATATGTGCCTATATTCATGATCGTAGTCACTGCGGAAATCTACAAAACCTATTATTTCAAATAATTGCAGAATAATATTTTCATAAATCTAACTCTCGCTCACACTTACGTGCATACAATACGCAGTTGTAACTACATGCAACCTAACAGTACCCATCAACAATTCAACTTTTAGCTCTAGTTTTCTATAGTACGTTTAAATACACTTGACTCTATGATGTTATTTTGATAATAGGATACCTTTGTTAACAGTCAGTTACTGTACAGAAAATATATCGTGTCTCATTGTCTAGCCTATATTTGAAAATATTGTCAGGTTTGAGGTCTTCCGCGATTAAACAAACTCATTTTGTTTTGTTAACTTTGGTACGGAAATCACGTTGTATTAATGCCGAAATTACCGAATTATTTTCATGACCACTACATAAATAATGGCTTATTATGGAAACGTAGAAAATAAACTTTTGATGTACACATGTTATTAATGTGCACCATGTGCCATGGTATTCTAGATTTAAGGGATACACATTTCTTTTAAATTGTTAGTAGATACTACAACATGATATCATAAGTTCGTAATGACGAACGCCCCGTATTATTACACATTCATTTGCATGACAAAGATAACGCGTCTACATGGTTGTTTGATAGTATTTCTTCCAAATGATTTAAGTGAATGAGTTTATTTTAGTTCGCATTTATATGGCTGTATATTTAAGAACGTCTGACCACAGTTGCAAACATACTGTTAAGCAGTACTGCGTACTAAGAGACGTGTAATGAAAACTGCCCAATATTATGTTGCTGTGATCCTTTTGTAATTTTCATTAATTGCAATTTGGTTTCCCACCCCTGGTATTAAAAAGATTTTTAATGGCAGTGACATTTATTTGCTTTAAAAGAATAAAACGTTAGGTTTTTTCCTGAAAATTGGGTGTGATAAAACAATTTATGCTGCAAATTGCCTACATATTGTGTGTTATTACCAGAAATGATGGTATATTGCGAAAAATTTTTGTGCCAACATATCCTTGAAAACACTGTAGTTTCTTGCGACATGTATGATTGGGTTATATACGTCTGGTACAACGTAGTTGTCTGCAGACCAATGATATACATCAAATATTACAATAGCGGGATTTTTATTGGCTTAGTCAAATAGGGCAACAGCTATACGTACAAGCAAAAGCCAGTAAGCTGAACGTGCGTTGAAATCCAGCAAACAGTCAAGTTTTTCCGTGATAAACCATTATATATATATGTATATATATATAGTTATTACTTAATCGCTTAATGAAGTCAGGACCGACACAGGCCACACACACAACACCTCGACTGTCCGAAGAGCCCTCATTTGACCGCGCACGTCTTTATATAAACGGTATAATATTCCTGTTCATAACCAAAACCGTTATATGTTTACATGTTTAGTCAGGATCACATCCGTGGTCAGGATGGATTTCACGAAACTTGGAACATTGTCTACATAATGAATGCCAAGTCAACTTTCAAGTTGGCATTTCTCCCGCTGTATGAACTTAAAAAGCAAACACAAAAACACTTTGGCTTGTTCGTTTGTATAAATATTTCATAACAATTCTGCGTCCATATGCTTCTTAGATTCAATAGTTGCAATTTTCGACGGTTTAGGTAACGTTAAATTGTACGCGTAGCGCAGAGGGGGTTAGAGAATAAGATTCTTCTATAGCATTACAAATGCGCTATATGTTCATCTCGAACTATAGTAACAATTACCTTTATTTAAATATTAAAAGTTTAAGCACGAATGAAAACATGAAAGTCAGCGGTTTACGCCGTGGCTTTAATGCAAAATAAATTGAAGATATCTAGAGGTGCGTCAATTTCGCTATACGTTCCAGGTCAGGTTGAATGCCAAAATATATACTTCATAATCACGTGTGTGATTAGCTGGCGGCTGTCACGAAACTCATTTGACTACCGCAAGCCAGTAGTAAATAAGGTCATAATTCCTAGAGCTATAGCGTGCTACTCGCTTGTAAGGTTGTCAGCCAATGAATCTAGGCCAATGCCAGATGAATCCGCGAAATTTACGTACCTCTAAAGATATCTCCTAACCACATCACTACTAACAGCCAACTGTAGCAGACACTTTATTAATGAGCTGATACCTGCACCCATGGCTTTAAACATGTTGTTTATCAAAGATCGGTAGTTCAATTCCCGTTGGAACCTTCCAATATTTATACCGCGGTTCATGCTTTCTTTGACCCTTGGACATCGCATGGAAAAAAAAATGAAAAATAAGATTCCAGATTTTTTTTTTTTATATTTGGGAGAGAAGTTTCAACCAATTTTATCATATGACGATCACTGGAAATCTGTGAATTTTCACTGTTTTTGATTTAAAGTGTATCTAACGTGCACGAGAAGCAGTTTTACGGTGGTTCCTGTGTTAGAGAGAATCTGTTAAACCATACGTCAACCTAAGGTAAAAATTGTCTGAGAAACTTTTGTTACTGTGGTGGATGGCAGACCTGCATATTTTATTTTTCCGGCATCGAGGAACAGCAAGTCGTCAAAAATGCGTCCTTGTATCCCGGCGTGGAGAGTTTTCATTCTCTTCTCGTACGTTGGTATCACTGACCAGAACTACTGCAGTAAAAGTTGCGCGGCGGAACGTGCAGCGAAGTCACTACCCCTTTCAATTAACCGGCGGGCGCCCGGCTCCTCCGTCCTCTGGAATAACCGCGACACAGCCGTCGAGGTGCGAACGGCATGCGGGGGGCGCTTCCCCACCCTGTCCCTGGTCGTAACCTGCCCTCGAGTAGATTCTACCCCCTTCCCCTACTCAGGCCCATAAACGCCCAGAGCACCGCCCGGAACACGGATTAATTGAAAGTCTTGCCCTTGCTGTAAGATTGTGCAACGCACGTCCCTATACCGTCTGAAGTGCTTTACATCCCTACCCTCGCAGCCCGCGACGGCGTTCCGCGGTAAGTAGCGCCAAGGCTGAGGCGCAGCTGGTTCGCATCCCGCCTTGCTACTCCAAGGGGTTTGCACTGGGACGCAGGGGATAATCTAGGGGGAGGGGGTGGCAGGGGGCATACTGCCCCGAGCGTAGGGTAAGATGGGGCGCTGGTGGTGCCGAAAGTTTTTTACTTGGGAATTAAATGTAAATGAGTGTCAAAAAAGATATACTCCATGTAATACAAATTTGGATAAATTTTACAGCAACATACGGACAATAATTTGTAATATTTTGTTATTTGTGTCACGACACAAGACAAACAATGCAGTACAAATGCTAAAGTTAACATTTCTGGTTCATAGAGCTAAAAATGGCTTGCATTGTGCAACAAATCACAAAATACTGAAAATTATTGCCCGTAACTTGCTGTCAAACTTATCCAAACTTATATGAAACAGAGTATACAATATCTGCCAATATTTAGACTTTTACTAATTTTTTATTTTTATTAACCTTGAAGACTATACAATGTTATAAATACAGTATTTGTAATTAGCATGTACACTTAAAACTACTAATAGTAGCTAGTAAGTACAGGTTTTATGTGTATTTCTACTAAAATTTGGTACTGTTATTTATGCGAGTGCCAAACAACATATGCAAGATACGTTCATCACTGTTGGGTTGATTGGACTGATGGAAAAAAAGGGGGGGAAAGGAGGGGGGAATCGCAATTCTTGACGCGGGCCAAGGAAAGTCTAGTTCCGTTCCCTCAGGGACGAGAATTTGTTTGTATGTGTCGGTGAATGGAGTGAAGAAATTATGGTCAGCCCTCAACATGTAGGTCTTCAGCGCTGGTGAGGTGTGACATGATGTTTGGAGCAGCGCCGGAGTGAGGAGGCAAGGGAAACGGGACATCCCAGAGGAAACCCACCGACCAGCGGCATCGTCCAGCATAATTCCCACATGCGGGAATCCGGAGACCGACCCCGCCGGGAATCGAACCCGGATCTCCTATATGGGAGGCGAGTGCTCTAGCCACTGAGTCTACCGTGGCTCCGTGTGTCGTGGAGTGGAGAGATTGAGAGATTTTTGTCAGGAATATTGGCGTATGTGGAGTTACTCGGAAACCTCTTGTTGGAGCGACACGATGGGCGCGACGAGAATAAAATAACTTGTCAGCCAATCAGTATCGAGATTTCTAAGACGTCAGCACGACAAAAACCGTTGGCGCGACATCATTTCTAAATATAAAGTATTTGTAATTTATTCGCGTTGCGGACACGACAAAAATGAAAAACAGATTATAGTAATTTGCCCAAATGTTGGTGAAATTAGCAAGTTGCTATCAGATATCATTAATTTATTTACGATATTTTATTTTTTTGTTATTTTAAGCAAATCATTAAATTTTTGTTCAAACGTGTATCGCAACTTTATTTTCACACGTCGGAAAGCGAGTGGCCATGGAAAATAATTATTTCAAATAAACTGAAAAAAAAATAATAATGCAAAACATAATGGCTGTCGTATCAAGACGTTAGTATTTCTGGCAATGAACTACTTGCATGTAGCAATAATTAGTTTTTGTCGCGCGGCAGCCATACTAGTTAGTGCTCGCAATTACGAGGATTTTCAGTGTCGTGTCTTTCGCATCGCGTACATCACTCTATTGTGATTCAGCATAACCAGGGATTATGTACGTGATTTTTAAATTACGCGCCTAGTCATTCAACGGGAGCTGGAACATGTGTCTCCCTGCGTGGCTGCGCGGACAAGGTACTAGCCCAGCTGTTTGTGGTCGCGTCACGGTATATGGATTAACAAAACGCTTAAATCATGACGGGGCCGGATTTTACCAACTAACATGAGAGTAGATATTACATGGATTCGGTTATGTAATAAAGAGTACAGTTTTATAATTAATTTAAAAATATAAACAACTAATGGAATTAAACATGTAAAGTAATACATTTGCATAGTTTTCATTTGGAATATCGGCCATGTGTAATCGTGTTTGTTACGTTGTAAACCAAACTCATTTCCGGGCACATCGTCTAGCTTTTTAAACACGTGTTTGAAAATTGGAAATTGGAAATGTGTAGCGCTGTATGTAAATGAAATTTTCTGGTAATATTTATTTTAAAATGGCACGTACGAAATACCAACGATATTTTGCGAGAAATTGCCAGGTATTTGTCAGTAAGACCATACTGAAAAAATAATTGATATTAGTGAATAGGTGGTACTGGATCCCGCTTGAAAATCTGACTCTGTGGGTAAAATTAGTGGACTGAAAATTTACGTTACGTGATGGCTCTTGATATTACTTTATTTACTGTACGGTCCACACCTTGCTTATATCCCGGTCTATAGTTCAGATTCGTCTGTGAGTGTTCAGCGTGGGACTTCTGCACCGTCATCACAATTGGAGCTGATTTACGAGATCGTCTAGCGACGTCTATTAAGGTACGTCTCGTCTTAGTGAATATATTGCCGTTAGTCGGACACGGTAATTTTACTAGTTCGCCAACTATTTTTTTACTATCGTCCTGCATACTTGGTGGCTATGGCAGATAAATGGAGGCTGTTGGTATCAAAAGGAACAATCTCCCAAATTGAGACAACCTCCAAAATTAAAGTTAAAATATTTATTAAAACATTAACTACATGTTTAGTTTCCGTGGATACTCACATACGTATCATTTTTTGTAGTATGTAAGACAAAACTAGAGACATGAACTTTTCGCGAAAAGAATTTTGCCCCACTTTGTTCCAGTGCCTTTTGTGCACGTCTGCAGTTCTGCTTCACACATATTGGCAGCGTGCCTTTGAACTGTGACGTTTCTCATTTGACTGTACCAATCACAATAAGGTTACTGTAACACCACACGTCTGTGATTTGCGTGTAAAACCCCACGACACACGAATGTCAAAACATCCAATCTCTGACCGTGAAGCAAGTCTGCAGACGCGCACACAAGTCACTGACACAAAGTGAGGCAAATTTCTT
>PNEQ01003685.1:34264-56509 GCA_003012365.1 Medauroidea extradentata | reverse complement strand
AGCGTTAATCCCCAAGCCTGTCTGCCGAACCCAGCAAAAATCCGGTCATTTATAGTTGAAACTCTCATTCCCCTACTTTCTCAAAATGGTGGTGGGATCTTGGTTTGAACGAAAGTCTGTTGAACAAAACACGTGGCGCATCGGTGATTGGTGCTTAAGCGACCAGAAGCTTCTTCCAAATTCTGAAAGATCACCACAAAGTTCCCTCCCTCTGCTGGCTCGCCATTTCCCCTCTCTACCGACGTCACAGCTCACTCCAACAGCACACGCATCTATTTTCTACTGGCAGGGACCCAGGACGGACGTCGGAATTTGTGAAGGTGCGGTGCGGAGTTTTTAAAGTTTAACGTATCGTTTCAAGTCTGTTCATACAACATCATGGGAATCCATGCCATCGCACACAACTACCAGGTAACCTCCATTAAACTATAGTTCTGCACTAGGCGAAAGTATGTCCATGGAAATTTCCACTCGGGAAAAATACTGCGTCGTAACCAGAAACGTTAACTGCCGCTGATGTCAAGTTGACACCGTCACAATTTATTTTAAACATGGCTGAGGCCAAACTCTTTAGAAGGGGCTCGCACACATCATCACAGGCCTCATTCTTATTGGTAACTCATGAGTGTGTTTTTCTCGTCCATTTCAGAAATCGAGACCACTAAAAGGAAGTATTATTTTGCTAAAATATTGCCAAAATTTGTACATGGGATTAAAACAAATATTTTAACTGAGCTTCAATAACAAAATTAAAAAATAAAGCTGTAATTCCGCAATGCCACAACAATAATGAGAGGTTTTTCTCCTTGGGAGCAGGAAAATAAATATTGGAATTGATTAAGAATAAATTTAGAAATGTTGTAAATAGAATGTTATTTTAATTATAATCTTGCATAAATAAATATCAAATGTAATTGAATTTTTCTTCATAGTTATTGTATGGGATGTAAATAATGTAATGAGAGAAATACAGTGTGTAGTTAAAATGGTGAGATTAATCTTGTTCTCGTCCTCAATTTTATGGACCAGATAGAATTTAATCCAATTTGTGTTGCAGATTTGGAGTTGTGTGTGCCTTTGTGACAAATCAGTACATGGAAGAGGGAGTGAACAGTTATCCCAGGAAGCTGCGGACAGGAATCCAAGATGCAGAACTATACCTGGATAACACAGATAAGGTATAATCCTGCCAACTTTGGTTTTTACATATATTTCACACAGTAAAAGATGGTTAGTTAACATTAAGAACTGGTGGGGGAGCCAAAAAAATGGGATACCATAGAGGTATACTCATAAGCTAAAACTTAGATTAATGTAATAAAAAAGGTAAACACACTGATTATTCACTTTCCTGAAACACTTAACTAAAAAGGTTTTTTCCATTTCTACATCGGGTGTCATGACTACTATTGACGCTTCCAAATCATGTGATATAATAACTTTTGTAAATTTTGACATTAAAATATACAAGCTGTGAAATTTTTGCTCTAATTTTTACCAAATGATAGTTTTAGTTTTATTTTATGTATTTACCTTTTTGGTTTTCATTTGTTGTGTCACAGTTACCTCACATAATCTATTTTGCATGACACATTTATTTATGTAACTAAATTTGTTAAATTCAATCAGATGCGCTTGGGAGAAAGTAAAGTCGGAATGATGTTGTAGAAATGAATTGAAGTGCGACCTAAACTCTCCTGGATATTATTCACAGAATCTACAATTTATAGTGACTTATTTTTGTTAATACGTTTTAATAATGTTGGCTTCAACATGTTTACGTGGACATTTTGATACAGCATATTATCAACCACCACTTTACTTTTAGGTGGCAGATTTGTGATATTTTTTAACTTGGTAATTTTGATTCATATACAAATGATAATCACTGTAGCTTGGTGAGGTTTCCTTTTTATGAGGTATTTCGGTACAAAATAATTTTCACAGCCCAACATGCACACTAACTCTGATTTTTTTTTATGGGACACAGCATTTCTTGTGGGAAAATATAAATTTTACTATCTATGTTTAAACTATGTTTGTGAGCAACAGCACAAGGAATTGTTTTTCCAAAATACTTAATAATTATAATAAGTTATCAGTTTTGCAAGAGTGAGCAGTGGGGCTAATAGGTTGAGAAGTATTTGTCGCCACCAGTAGGAGTTGATATACGATGACGAGTGCACATGCACATTCAGTCATCAGCAAGATATATGTTTGTTTGTTACGTTATAAACATTCCTGTGCAGTTTGTAGTGCCGTTACTGTTCTTACTGTTCATTTTGTCGGTCACTAATAAATG
Organism: Medauroidea extradentata; assembly: GCA_003012365.1. Taxonomy (NCBI): domain Eukaryota; kingdom Metazoa; phylum Arthropoda; class Insecta; order Phasmatodea; family Phasmatidae; genus Medauroidea; species Medauroidea extradentata. Next base: position 54,207 of record PNEQ01003685.1, on the reverse strand, counting down.
TATTGTCATGTAAAGTTATGATATTATAATGCTTTAGTATGCACAACAGGTTTGTGATCTTTACTGGGACTGTATGCACATGTAAGACAAAATTATGTTGGTTGAAATGGGTGATTTAACATTATACAAGTGCACAGACCAGAATGTTGTTATTCCTTTATTCGTTTCTTATGGAATAAGTTCCTCCGTCTGCCTCCATTCATTAACACCTAACAGTTGGTGTTATATCCCAGAAACCACCCTTTAGGTGCCAGGCGACTTGGTTGTGACACATACACACAATCAGGCTGAAAGAATACCAGCCAATGAGAAGAGAAGTCCGTTATTGTACTAAATTGGGGAGAATGATTTTATACCAGAGTTTTTTGGTTTTAAATGTGTAACAATTTTTAGTATTATAGAATTGGTGTGTATACAATTTTGCATAAATTTAATTCTAACTAGGTAATTGTTCTTGTAAGTACAGAATGAATTATTCACAGTCTCTTACTCATTAGAAGTAATATATATTGTTGTATGTGATGGACATAGGCCTACATTACATACAGTTTACAATAATAATTTATTTAGTCTTCCGTATCTTTTAGAATTTATATTTTCTTAGTTTGAGTCTAGAATTAAAGTGTGCTTATTTGTAAATAAAGAGAAAGGCAGCTAAGACTAGGCTAGTGAATACAGAAACATTTAGATGGAAATATTCTTATAGGTGAGTAAACTACAAACACAGAATATGCATTTTCTTGCACTGAATCACGGTTCACTTAAGAAAATGTGTTGTCTTTGTTATTTGTTGTGTATTCATTTGCAAGTATAATTATGCGAGTACTGCTAGCATATTTACGTTAAAATGTTTTGTAACTGCTATTATTTGTTAATTACATTAACATTTAACCAAGGGTGCCCATCTTACATAATGTAAGGGGGGAGGGGGTAAGATCATAATTTATGTGTATGTTAACAGGAACGGATATAGTCTGTATATAAATTTGTAGCATCTGGCATATTTTGAAATATGAAACCGCGTAGATTACAAAACTTATCAAACAGCAAATAGTTTGTTATACGTTTTATTAAAAAACAAAACTAAACCCGTTGTGGAACAATGGGCCCAGACCGCACCCTGCCCCTCCTCCTTATGGGCACCCTTGCATTTAACTGTAATTATTGTGATGGAACATTGTGAGAAGAAAATCAGTTTCGATGCAGTTGCTGTAGTTCAAATTGTCACTCTCTTATGCAAGCTTGGAGAAGTAAGGGGGAAAAAAAATAAAGGAGAGAAAGTAAGCAAGCTCAACATTTGGTGCTGATTATGACTGTGTAAAATAAGAATCTAAAATAAGTACAGAATTTGTTATTTTTATTTTTATTTTTTTTTTTTTTTCAGGAGTTCCAAACATTTTTGGTGACAAATTTTGAAGAGTTAAGAATTACACTTTTGGATTCTCTCAACAGTAAGTGATTTGTAAATGAAATGTGTGAAATGTTAAATTTTCTATAAAATAAGAAGCAATTTAATTTTCTTAGACGCTGGGTAAATGTTACATTGGTTTTTTGGGTTATTTTTAGTGTATAATTCTTTTTATTCACACATTATAATAGTTATTAAATTATTGTTACACATAAGTACATTATCTTTATATAATAAATTAATTTTTATTTTTCTCTTCCTATATACAGTTCTTTGTGTTTATGTTGTATTTTTATATGATTTTAAATACTACATACTTAATTACTGGAAGGAAGAGTTAGTCAGATTACATATAAAATTTATTTAAAAAAAGTGAACTTTACAAATGTTTCCTAATGCTTGTTTTAATTCAATATATGCTGTACTTCATACTTCATAACTGATTACAATATAATATAAATATAATTGGAGCTATAACATCTACATTATATTTTATTATTCTTAGTCAGATTTCACTCTCACCTTAGTAAAGGCCATAATGTGATGGTATAGGCTGTTATTAACGAAGTTACAGTATTTAGAAAGAGCCTGTTTGAATATTTCTCTCTGCCCAATTTGTTTTCTGTTTCTAGATATGAAATGCCTAATTTTGGACGTCTTGTATTTAAAGAATCTTGATCTAAGACTCTGTAAAGTTGTGCTCTACAAATTTTAGATTTTATCAAAGTAGCAAGCTCCATTAATTCTAACGTAAAAAGTTCATTTATTCAAAATTGGGTTAATGTACAGTATGTACATTATGTAAAAAAAAGTCCATCCATCTAGCGTATTTCAGAAGTATTTAGTTAAAAGTAGCCAATGAGGTACTTATAAAAGGTATTTAAAATTAGTGGATATTACTAATTATATGAATTACCAGTGTATTCTGCATATACAGACAGCAATAATATGTGCACAAGAAAAATGCTAAAATTTTCTGATTTAACCTGCTGTCAGTAAGTCACAGCTACTCAGTTTCCTCTTTTGTGTCACTAAAAGTTCAATACCAGCTCTTTTTGAGAGTTTCTGTAACTAATTTTCACATCATATCCAATATTGGTGGTGTATTTTTCATGTCACATGTCTTCAGAGAAGGATACGTTTTGAAAATGACTTACTACATTTTCACATTACTGTAAATGCTTGTTGATAATTCATGTGCCAAGAACTCTTGATTGTTAAGTATTAATTTAATTTTTCTGATGTGGAAAGTAATCTTTGCAGCAGGTAGTCATGATTGTATAACCTTTTCTGTAAATCTTAACCACAGTTATGTACTCATGAATACATAGCATTTCATTTGATAATTTAGTCCATTAAATTCGGTTCGGAATAAAGTGAGCATTCAAAAAAGCCCTGTTAAATTTCTGTTTTCATCCAATTCGTATCTTTACGCGCCTAACGGCTAACGACGGGAAATGTCCAACCTCTTTCGACACGTGACTTGATGTTTGCTCATGCGAGATAAACTGTGCAGTCGGTAGGAACCTTTGTATTTTTATTTTAAAAATGTTTATTAATTATATAAAATTTTAATATGTCAATTTCAGTTTATTTTATTTAGTAGTGCTGCATTTTTAGTGCTCACTTTATCCCGAACGACCTATAACATGGTATCTAAAGGATATTGCTGGACAGTAATACATACAATACTGATACTATTTAAAAACAATTTAGCATTATTTGTCTTGCATTTTTTATGAGCTTTTCCTGTAATTTGGTCTTATCACATTAATAAAATTACTTTGACTGGTAAGAATGTTGGACATTTTCACATTTACTATAACAGTAAGCCAAAACATAAACTTTACCACAAAAGTTTTGATACATAATGTTAATATATAAAATGAAGTGTCCTGACTGACACACTCACTCACTCACTCACTCATCAACGCAAAGCCCAAACCGCTGGACATACAACCGTGAAATTTTGAGGGAAGCTTCCCCTTGCCCCATAGGCACCTACTAAGAATGGATTTTTCAAAATTTGATATATAAGGGGGTTAAAAGAGGTGAAATGTGCTTTTTCAAAGAATCCGTGATATCTCATTAACCGCGAAAGCTATCATAATTTTTTTTAACTTCACAATACATGCCCAAACAAATCCATGTTTGTGAATTTTTTGATTTCGTGAAATTCAAAAATTAAGGGGGTCAAAGTCCGTAAAATGTGTTTTTCATTAATCCGTGATTTCTCCTAAACCATTTCAGATAGTGATGTGATTTTTTCTTTAAAATGATGGTTAAATAAATATCTAAAATGAATTTTTAGATATTCGTCCTTGGAAGCTCTTGAAAAAATCGAACATGTTTTTAATTAATCCCACTTATCTCCTAAACCAGTGGAAATATTGAAATGGTTTTTGCTTTAAAATAAATCTTAGGTGAATATCAAAATAGTAATTTCAGGATTTTTCGAAATTCGTCCTTGAAAGCTGTTAAAAAAAATTAAACGTTTTAAAATAATCATCTGTACCACTTATACCCGTGGAGATATTGAAATTATTTTTTGATAAGAATGAAGCTTATGTAAATATCTACAAATCAAATTCAGGATTTTATGAAGTTTGATAATTAAGGATGTAAAAAGCAGTAAAATGTTACAGTCTCCCGAAAAAAGAGAATGATTATGGAGAAATAATTCAACAGTTGTTTCTTTTTGCCAACCTACTTATAAATATATAAATATAACCTCTTTGGACTGTAGCCTGTACATACGAAAGAATTATCACGGACTGCTTTTAAGCATTCACTCAGGTATTGTATAAAGTTTGTGGTGTGGGAGGGGTGGGGTTACGGGTTCGTATTCTGTGCAAGACTTGCGATGGGAATTACTATGACATCGTATGAGCACATTGTGTGTGCTCTTTACACTGAGCTAAGATTATTTATAGTTCACTGTTATTGAGTACGCTAGCTTTTAAATGCCTTCATCATATATTTTATCCAGAGTTACTGTTAACGTTACATAATTTCACACGACAAAGCCACAGCCAGGCAGCTATTTTATAGAGAAATAGAGATGAATTAAAAACAAAGGTGTTCTGCAATTAAAGTACGTTCAGAGAAGTGGACTGGATATTTGTTGTTTTAATATATACAGAAAATTTAGTAATACCATCAATACGTAATTAAAAGTTAGTTACTCTTTTCTATAGTACATGCTGGCGAAGCCACAAAGGGACAGCTAGTCTAATACATATTAATATTTGAGTTTTTTTTGTACTTCACGTAATTCAGCTAGGAAATATTTAATTAGCATGCGCATAGCATATTTAGGCAGAAGTAATTATAAATATTTGGAAAAAAATTTTTTTTTACAAATTTTATAGATTTTTTTTAGTTACCGGTATCTTATTTGTTTGCTTGAAGTGATTTGTTTTCTTGTAGTGATGGAGGAAAGTGATGAGGAATAATGTTTGTGACATTGATTGCAGCGGCTGGTAATGTTGTGAAGGATGAGCTGTCAATGCTGTCAAATGCAACAATTCTTTCAAACCTGACTGCATTTGTTACGGGCTTACAGAACATACAGTCTGACTTGGGGAATATTTCCCACTACGTCAGTGAGCTGCAGATCAGAACAGCTGAACTCAATACAAGTAAGATATTGCATTTACTGTTGCACTAACAAAGTTTATAGTTCTTTATGATTCAAGTGTTAATGAGGGATTTTCTGAGATACAATTGTATGTTTTTGTTTGCTTGTTTGTGTTAAACATAAACAAATTTGTAACAATAGAGTCACTTAATTTGTTTTTTAATAAGATTTTGAGCAATCTTGAGAGTTGGTAGCATTAATAATAATTAGAGCTGGGTCGAATGATCAAATTTCAAACCAAACCTTAACTTGTAGGCTGTGTTCGATTCGGTGAAAAAATACTATAAAATATAGTGTTCAGTTTGAAAAATAAATAAAACGTTTTTTGAGTTCAATTAAAAAATCTGCAAACTATAAGTAATTAACGATCTTCTAAATGAACTCTCATTAAAAACGTATCACAAATAACATTAAACCATGCAAAAATATGTGATTGTATGGTTTACTACACCGGTGCAGAAAACTGTTGTCAGCCTCTTCCTTTGAAAAGTCTATATTCAAGTGGTGATCGATAGTGCCACACAATAGACAATATGGAGTCGCAACACCAGCATGCACAATTTTCGATTCCGTTTGTCGTTACACCAGCAGCACGTTATTGTTACAATCACTAATATGTTTTTGTACAAAAGTGCAACGTCTCTCCAATTCTTGACTGACTGGAAAACTACTGCTCCTAGCTAGTCATAGTATGTTGTGCAATACTGAAAATTGTGTGGCATATTGTATGCAAGTGAATTTTCTAATATTTTGAAATAAATAAATGGACAGTGTACCAAACAGGCTGGTGTTTTGATATTTGTATATTATGTATTGATGAACGAAAAATGTCTCTTAAACAGGCTGGTGTTTTGATACTTATATTGATGAACAAAAAATGTCTCTTATCTGAATATGACATATGGGCAGAAATAAGTCTCTAAATACATGGCGTATTGTTTGGAGCCATGTGTTCTTGTTTCAATCGGAACTTTTATTTATGTTTATGTAATATAGCTATTTCAGTTTGCGTTCTGATAAAGGTGCTTGCTATATGGCCTAACTTTGCTTGTGATTGATTATATTTTGATTATTTAATTACAAATATTGTAAAATAAAGTATTTATTTATGTTGTATCTGATTTAAACAATGACAAATACCACTTAAATATCTTTTTAAAAATGGCAAGGGTCAAATATATTTCACTATTGCAATAATAAAATACTATTTTAATAATAGATAACCGTTTATTTAAAGTTTGGTTAGAGTTCAGTGAATAACAGGAAGGTTTGGTTAAAGTTTGGTTCGAGGACTATATGGAAGGTTATGTTCAAGTTCGGATCCGAGGGAGCTATTGCTACATTAAGTTTGAGTTTGGTTCGTTGTAGAAATTTGAGATCATCCCAGCTCTAATACCTAACAGAAACAATAATAATAGCACTAATAATGTTTTTAATAATATTATCAATAGTAACAATAATATTAATGGTAATAATAGTAACAACAACAATAAATACTGAGTGGAGAGTGAACGCGAGAGCAGAACTAAACACCCCTTGAGGCAGACTTCTAAACACATACAGCAAGTATCCACCGTTCACTAAAGGATGACATGAAATGGCGTTCTTTAGTGTAGAAGTGGCGGAAATGCAAGGTTGGATGAAAAGATAAAGGCCCCAAGGAATCAACCCTCCCCCCCCCCTTTATTTATTTTTTTTTTCCCCAGACCCTAACCAGTGACAGTGTCCACCCTGGCCAACACCAGTATCCACCATGTTTCATACATACAAAAAATTGGGATAGACCACACCAGGAATAAAATTTGGATTGCAGTGATTGGTCTTGATCACTACATTATTTTGGGTCCAGTTGGAATGATCAAATGCAATATATTGTGTGCCATTAATGTAAACAAGTACCACAACCTTTCTCTGAGCTACTGCACAAGTACTAGCACACAGCTTCATATTTTTTCCGCTAACTTTTTGTTTGTTCCTGGGTTTAACCTTGATAAGGTAATCCACCAATAGGACTGGAGGTAGGTATATGATTTTCAGATTTCACACTTCCTTATTTACACTGATGTATTTAAACACAGTCACAATGTTGGACATCTTACATTTCTTTCCATTTGCATCACAATTTTTGACCTTAATGAAATTGTTTTTACGTGAGCTTGTCACAAAACAAAAACATAAACAAGTAATGTCGCTAGAATAGACATCACAAGTTAATTTGCATTGAGATGATTCATGGCGTGCTGTAGAGCAACAAATGGTGTCACAGAGGCTTGACATCACATGAAAAATAGTAAAAACAAGAATACTAAGTATCCAAACTTGCACATCTATGCATTGTGTTCTTTATTTTAAATTATTGTGTTAGATGTTAGCGCGTAATTTGGATGAACTTTGTTTGTCATATGCACAGTCTGATGCGAAAGTAGGTATATTTTGTTCATACTGTAGATACTGAGGGAACTGCAGTAATAATATTTACAGAACAGTAGTAGTTACAACTGTTGGGATGTCTGTCGGGATTGTTTGTATTTCCACGACTTAGGTGTTAGTGACATTTTTAAATGTTTGTTGCAGTGGGAGTTTACAATTAGAATTTATTGATTTGCGGACATATGCCATTGCTCATCGTTTGCTGAGCAAACCTGTGTTGAATGACAAAACAAGAAAGAACAAATATAAAACACACACGAAAATAGAAGTAAAGCAATCCCAGGGGAAATTGTGTCGGTTTTTATATTTTTTTCCCCAAAATAATTGTTATATTAGACAACAAAGAATTCTAGAGATAGAATTCAGTTGAATATCGACACAACACCCAGACACAAAAGACAGACATAAATATAGAACAAGATTCCCAATATGAAAAAAGATGGAAATAGACGAAAAACAGTGACAGTGGACAGCAAACACAAGACAATAGACAACACAACACAAGTTAAAACCAACGAAAAAACGCAACGTTTCGGGGATTGTGATCTATCCCCATCTTCAGGCTGAGACACAGTTGGTCGGAACACCAACACCCTATTTGATTTTCTTCGTTATTCTTCTTGCAGTACTTCTTATAGTTATGTGATTTTGTTCAGTATAAAATTTGTTCTTTTTATTTTTGTCAATTTGGTTTCTGTTGTGTGTGTTGCTTGTGATGTATTTAAAACAATTTTTTAATTCATGGATTCCCATTGCTACAGGTGTTGTTTTCCATATGTGATTATAAGTACGTACTGTGATTTATAAAAAAAGGGAAAAATAAGTAGTATGTATATTAATATACATTTTTCCTAGTTAATTACGTAATACACCATTACGTCAAAGTGTTGTTACTTTATTGAGTAAGCTAACAATGAAAATTGGGATTTCAACGATCCATTATTTCAAGTACATATTTAACTGACATTTAAATCCAGTATCTCTTGTAGTGTGAGCTTGTTGTGTGCATTTAACTGCTCCACGTAGATTGTGTAGTAGGGATTAGACATGGGTGAAATGTAAAAATGGACTTATTGCAAAAACTTGGAGAGAATGCCAAAATTTTAAGCACTGCCTAAATCATGTTATGTCATTGTGAACCTCAGTAGTGTCAGATTAGTGATTGAATTGGCTACTTGTAAATTTTTATGGCAAAAAAAAACTTGTAGAACAATAAATTGAATTGTTATAGGAGTACAGATATATGTACTTGTTCTTGTTGGTGTGTTCTCTTGTTCTCTCATAGTGTGTTGATAAAAGAAATATGTACTTGGTACGTTTAATGTATGTTTTCAGCATTGTCTGAAGTGAAGGATTATCTGACTGAAAACCTCAAGAATTGCCAGTTGGTTTCAGAATGTGCAAACCTAGTTAAGCAAGTAAAAAACTTGTCTGCAGCTGACTTTGACTCGGTAAGCGCTATATGATCATGTAGTAATATTCTTACTTCTCTGATTTAGTCACGTAAATATGTTAAGATTTTTTTTAAAAATATGTAGTATTAAATTATGTCGAACATTGTTTGTTTTAACTTTACTTTCTTTCAAGTAACAAAAGTAGTTGTGCATGTAACAAAACCTGTCTGTTACGCAGTTTATTACTTCAAAATTAATATAATTAAATAATTTTATGTATGTAATATTTATTTATGTATTTATTTATTTATCAGTTCTATTGTGCTAAGGCTAGCTTAGTAGTTTTTTTGCATTATTGCAAAAAAAAAAAAACAAAAAAAAATTAACTGAATGCTTTCAAAAAATTCAAGACTAAGATCAGTTATATGATGCACAAGTCTACGTATAGGTTTTACAGAATAATGCACCTTTTGTTAGCAAAATTTTATTTTGCTTGATGTTGGCTTATTTTTGTAGCAAAATTGGTGATATTTTGGGGGTGAATATCTTAAAAACTAAGATGTTTATTGCTACCAAAGTTATTAGGTATAACAATTTATATATTTGTGACAAAGCAATGTAGGGATTCTTCAGTATGAAAATTATGTTGCTTTAAAAAATATTTTCAAAATCACTGTAATACTATTGGGCATGGCCTTAATTGTTCAAACATTAATTTTTATATTTTGCAAATTGTTTACATAATTTTTCAGTAAATTATTTTTGGTACTTGTAACTGATATGATGAGAAATCACGAAGTACCTACATACTGTATTTCTTAATGTTTCACATTTTAGCGCAACACTTGACTATTGGTGTTCACATTGCCATAGTATAAAGTTTACAACTACAGTAAGTCCTCAATTTATGTTGTACCGCTTTACATCATTTCAGATCACCATTGTGAATATTTAAGTACCAATTTTTCAATTTAAATAATAGCTTGCTGATTCAGAATGTCATTAATCAATTCTTGTGTGATCTCATTAATTCATTCTTGCATGTCAGGGTTGACATTCTTATGTTTCAAAAAGTATTGGCTGTAGGCTGCTGGTCTGACTAAATTTAAGTCGTTTCAGTTTGCGTCTTTGTTTTCAGGAACCTAACCCCGTTGTAAACCGAGGACTTACTGTATCGGTACTTTTTTAAAATCTTATGGCTTTGTGTTTTTACAGTTTCCTGTAATATTTTATACATATTGATTGCGGCCTTATTCAATTCAATTCAAATTTAGATGCCCTTCTTTTCTTACGTTCTGTCTGATATTTCACATTTTTCCTAAGTGTTTAAGAAATTTTGTTACAGTTTTAACTTTGGAGAAATGTATGTATAATATTTGTGTTATTAAAAGAGGTTTATGTCCAGTTAACTATACTACATGTAAATGCTGATTAAAGCAATGTGTTGAGCTTCTTATTGAGAGGTGGTGTTAAATTTTCAAATCTCATTATTGCTGTAGCTTGCTCGTACATAGTGTAGGTCCTGGTGGTAACATCATCGACTCATAATTATGCCCATGGTAACCATTCCTCTGTTATTTTTTGAAAATCCATTTGCACTTCTAGTTTTACTCTGATAAGTAGTTTAAAATAAGGCCACGCTACCCCATTGTTTTAAAATTTTTTCAAATGACTATTTAAATTAATAAATTACAATAAGGAATATCAATTCAATTTGTTAAGGTTTTAAATATCCTATTCTGTTATATTTTTTCATTTTATTTACTCCTTTGTTATAATGTTCTTTTAAAGTTTTATTGTCAATAAACATAAGGAAAGCAAGTAATTAAGAGGTTTCGTAAATGTACATAATCACTTAAACAGTAAGCTAGTAGGATGCCAGTGAAATCAAACAAAAAATACACTGCTGCATATAATTGAAATACAATTTTTTCTAATGATTGTCTAGATTAAAATATTCATGTTGGCTTAAAAATGGATGAATAACCCAATTCAGCTAACCCAAATCTTTCTATTGAGTTCTTATTTGAATTAGTTCCCTTATTTTGACTGATAGTGGAAGCGGAAAATGTTCAACAACCGTAGCCTTGATGAACATGTTTGTTGTGTAGCAGTTCAGTACAGTCATATGTCGGTATTTACTCTTAGCTATGTAACAATCAAGAAATTTGTTGTTTTTTAATTTTATTCGTATTTAAAGTATGTTTACTTTATTAACATCGGTACCACACTTTCTTTAGATGTGTCTGTATAACTCGAGAAAAACATATATAAAAAAAGCATTCTTTTTATCTCAGTAAAAATGCAAACAGCCATGTTGATGTCCCTGTGTCGTCACCATAAAGTATGTTTTATTGTATGTATTACACAAACTACAGCAACATACATTCAGGTTGTGAAATTTCATTAAATAAAGTACTTGATTCAGTAAGAACAGGTATGGCTAGAACTTTGAAGAGTACAAATGTGTACTATATTAGTTCCTTTGTGCAGCAATACAATGAAATTTACTCTGAATAAAATATTTATTATAGTGCCGCCTGACAAATCAAAGTGAAATGTGTGGTTTAAGCTATAGGAAGAGACATATCAGTCTGCTATTAACGACAAAAATACAGTTTATGCAATGATTACCTAGTTCTATGTATTGTGTATAATATGACACAGTTAACGTAAAATAAATTATTTTAAGTTAAATGTTGCAGCCAATAGCTTGCAGTTTGGAACAAAATCTCAGCAACTGTAGTATTTTTGCTGTTCCACTGTCTGTGGCAATGTCATAGCCAGTTAGCGATTTCAAGGCACCCATGATTGGCTGATAATTCGAGGGGTGGGCAGGGTCATTGTAAAATTTGCCAAGAAATAGTGGCACTTCAGACTGCAGCTCTCAGGGCCTCTCATAAGAAACGTAGCACTTGATTTTTAATAGAAATAATCTGCTACTCTACTATATACGTTTCCAAACTCGACAACCAGGATGCTTGATTACCAGCCTGGTAGAGCCAGGTTTGGTTAAACACATTTAAGTTAATAGCTTAGCAGGTTAACTTTTTGGACGCATGCGAGCTTCATTTGGCTAACTTTGTAAACCTTTATTTATGATTCTAGACCGGATCTGAAACAATAGCATGAATTCAATTTTAGTTACCATCACTCTGGAATTTGAATTAAATTGACATAATTTAGAACCTTTCACTAAAACCTCGCAATGTGTGAGAGCTACCTTTCCATCTTCACTCCTTTAAAATCAACACCAGTGAAATTTTTGTTTAAAAAAAAAAAAAACCTGCAACGATGCATGCATTAACAAAGGGCAGATTTCCTGATCTAGCTTTTATATAACTGGGTTCACTAAAATTAGTAAGTTTTTTTTAAGTCTGTGTAAAATTCCAACACACAGACTAATGCATTGCAGGCGGCAGTTAACCAAATAATGTACTGTGTCATAATTGTGTTGATCAATAAGAATGTCTTTTCAGTGTTTATGGTGGTGTTTGAATATATGGAATTTTGTAGCTCAGTAATTTTGTAAAAAAAAAAGGGGGGGGGGGATTTCACGGAATAATTACTTTGCACGGTTGCACTTGGTGCGGAAATAATTTGAAAGTCTTATGAATATTAAAAATTTATTTTAAGTACCATGTCTGTTGTAGTTTGTAGTTTTTTTTCTTCTTCTTCTTCTTCTTCTTCTTCTTCTTCTTCTTTCTAATTCAGGACAAGTGGTCTTGTTAAGCAAAATTCAAAATTGATACAAACTTTATGCTGTTGAATCAAGAAGAGTGTTTAAAAAAAGTTGTTTTGCATAGTCTTACAAACTTTTCATAAGGTCTTTGTTTTAGATACACTACAGTACATATTAGTGTGTTAAAGAGATTTTAATAGAATAGAAAAATGGCACCTATTTTCCCTCAGAAATATTTGGGTTATTGGGTGATGTGCATTGTTATAGGTCATTCGGAGTAAAGTGAGCACTAAATATTTAACCTTTGAAAAAAATCACTAGCCATTGCTGTCTATAATTCAACATTGACAACGGTTACATTACTGCTTATACAGTTGGCAATTAATTATCGTACGTAGTTCCGTGTATTTTATATTTAAATACAACATTACTGAAAGAACATCAAACGGAATCGACCTCTTCGTATTTAATATACTATAAAATATTTATTTATGATAATATTGACATACTTACTGCCTGTATATGTTTTCTTAAACGGTGCCAATAGAAAGTGATTTAATCCGGGCCGTTCAAATTCAACAGTCGTTAGCGAAAGGCGTCTAGCGCTACGCGCACTAATGTAGTTAATTATTTCACCGACAGGTGGCATCAGAGTTAGGTTTTCGCCACATAGCTTGGAAGCGTTCAATGGTGGCACCGGACGGTACAAGAGGAGAGCGTAGTTGTGTTTATCCGTTGTGCAATAAATATGGGTTTCTGATAAAACACATTCAAAAGTATTATAAGTGACTGTTTCCTCATTGGTAATATGTGTGTTACAAGCACCAACATGAGTATCTTGATTTAGAAACAGCAATTTTTTTTTTTGTTTCATACACTAAGAAAATACGTTGTTTTTGTTTAGTGCGTCGTTGTTCATGGCAGTATAACTGATCAGGTTTGAATTCTTAAATTGCGTGTGTCATTATGGCATTTTTTTTTTTGTGGCGGTTTTGAGTTATAAATTTGATTTTCATGTGTACATATTTACGAGATACATAACGGCAATAGTGCGGGTCGTATAAATTAGAGTCGATGCACAGAAACCAGTATTAAAAGACGTTAACTCGCAGGTATTTATAACTAAGATTACTATTGGTTATACATTTTATTCAATACCCGTGTATTTAATGAGTAGATATTGTTGATAACATTTTCAGCCCATTGTAATGTAGATGTAAACCTTGTACAAGCCTATGTAAATTAAAGCACATACTGCGGAAAGATATGTATAAACTGGCAGAAAATAGAAATTAATCAGGGCTTTTTTGAGTGCTCACTTTATCCCGAATCACCTACAGTAAATTTGTGTAATATTAGACATAATATTACATAGTTCCTTGTTGTTAATAAACTGTCTTTTGAAGTTTCTGCATTGTTTATTGTAGAAGTGAAATATGGTTCTATTCCGTAATGTTAAAGTTGCTGGCTTGATTGTTTATTGGACATTTCAGGTTGTGGTTTGAATATCTATAGTTGTAGTAATGCTGCTGTTGTTGATCGGAGGGTACTTCTAAGGAAATGTAATTGTCATTAATAATTTTTGTGTTTTTCTCTTTCATGCACCAGTTCCTAGCGAGATATTTTCCAGAGGTATATACACCATTCATTTTGCATGTAGCAGAAACATGCTTTGTTACTAAATGTTTAAAATAACTGTGGATGGTGGTTTGTACTTAATCACAACAAAGTGTAACATTTTATTTGGTGATGAAGTATTAACAGAGCTTGAGAAACTATTAGTTGAAAGTGCACTGCATGTTAGGAGGGGCTCAGCCTTGTAGCATCAAGATGTTGAAATTTTTGTGCTTCACTCTTAACACTGCATCATTTGAAATTGTTTCTTCATTTTTTATGTATAATATTTAGCAGTTTTTTAAATTCTGACAATTTTTAGATGCTAGATTATGTAAACATATTTTTCATCAATTTTAAAAAAATGTTTCTTTGTTTTTAAGTTGTGTAGAGTGATTTGAAGTTTATCTTGCAGAAGCATGTCACTGTTAATTGTACATGTTCACATTTACCAGAAGTGCGGTTTTATTCACAACAGGACATAATTGGTTCTGTTAGAGGGCTCTATTATGTGTAGTGTTTAAAAATGCTTGAGTTGGAAATAAAATATTATGTGCATGAATTTTATAGAGCTTTACATGTATTTTTTGAGAGACTTGAAATGTGTGTAGTATTTTGGCAACCACATTAGTTTTGATGGCATACTCACAGTTTGTTAAACAGCATTTTTGTGAGTACTATTTTGGTTAATAATTTTAAAGATGTTTTATCAACATACAAAAAAAGGTACAGTGTGTGAAGACCATAAAAAGGAGTTTTTGTGAGGCTGAGCTGCTTCTTATTTTACTAACAACAAGTGGTTTACTAACTAAATTAATAGTTAACAAAGACAATTTTCAAGTAACAATTAATCTCCAGTACTTTTTCTGTGTAATTTGTTAATCCTTATGTAAAATTAATTTTGTATTAATTTTTTATACTAACAAATTGCTTATTGAATAATGTTACTTGATATTTAAATTGTGGCCAGTTACTCCTTTTAGATAATTAATATAGAGCTAATTTAACTGCTAATGACCTGTGTATTCACAAAACATAATGCTACTGATGGCAATTTGGAAAGCAGAAAATTAATTTACAAGAAATTTACTGGATGGAGCCTATCTAGACTAGGAGGAATTGCTCAGTAAACATTACGCTGCTAATTATATATATTGTGTTACAAATGTCTTTGAAGAAAATTAATCGGTCACAATAAAAAAATATACTAGATAATAAAATAAAACCTGCCCAAAACAGACCCTTGAAAAAAACGGAAACCTGTACAAACAGAAAATAATATGTATATGGTTCCGTTACATTTACCGTGTATAACACTCTACTTAAAATGGAAACCACCATATTGCAGAAATGCACAATTTTAAAACAGAATTTAGTTTATTTATGAACATTGCCCTTGATTATAATCAACTGTGTACTGTGTACAAATTTTTTTAACCCATATTGTGAGATGTAGTTCACAAATTGCACAAGAGTATTTTATTTCAACATTGTATGCGGCACTGTTAGTGGTTGAGAAAGCAGGCTAGGCAAAAGTATGTCTGACATCTCGGATAACAGAAGCATGTGCGCTAGTTGGCAGTCAAAGAGCAACTTGATTTATTTTAAGCTTACAAAAGCATGTCCTTTTCTGTCTCATTGACAGAAAATAAATTCACTTTCTTCAGTGTTGCAACAGAGAGATTAGTTACTGTTCAGCTGGTAGATGCACTTTACTCCAGTTTCATTTTATGGTTGGCAGATTACTGTTAACAGCTTATAAAGTCTCATAATTTTTGCCATGCTGTAACCTCCGCAGCTGCATGCTACATGCTACATTAAATATAACCAAAACTGTACATACATCCATGTTGTCAACAGTTGAAATTTTTAAAGAGACAAAATTTAACCTGCTAGAGCTAGCTAGGTTTTCTGGGTTACATGACCAGGATTATCAATACCAGCTATAGTCAGGTTACAATATAGTATGCAAGTAAATAGCCTGGGGTCACTTTTAGGCTACAAGCAAATTTGAAATCAGCTTTTAAAGAACTCGAGCTGAAATTACTGTACACTGGTTAGCCAGGAAACATTTTGTTAAGAGGGATTGATCCCTGTCAGATCGGTTTTACGGTTTTTCTTATAAATCAGGGAATAGACACGTTGTTTTACTTTTTTCATGCTGACAAGGCATAGATTATTATTTCATTCACTTTTTGGAATCCATATGGCATTGTTTCTGTTAATGTTACTGCCTCTGTAGTCGCTCCCTTAAATAAAGCATTTTTTTCCTTTTCAGCTTTTTCCCATTGCAAAATAATGAATATATTATGGTTCCAGCAATTACAGAAAATCAATTAAGTTTGTATCTATGCCTTGTGATGACAAAAATTTTGGTACATTGACTGGAACAGAAGTTATCGAGAAGAAACATATAATTCCAAGGTGGTAGGGATCAATACCCCTTAATGCCTTATGACGATAATAAACAAAATCAAAGGAAAGCAGTGAAGTCAAAAAAAGTGTCAACCTTCGTGATTGGAGCAAAAATTTTTTAAAGTAAATTATAACAGGCCAAAACAGATAAAAAATTGGATCCCACCTACTAGTTAGGTTTTGCACAGGTTTTACTGTACTTTTCAGAAGAAACTGTTTGTGTATGACCTTTTCAGTAATTTAATGTCTGAAAAATGATTTCAGTTCTGAAATATTAAATAAATGTATACATTTCTTGACTCCTGCAATTGTCACAAAATTCAGGAAGTCTTGGAATCAGAATGTTTGGCTCTACAATTTTTAATTAGTTAAAAAATTGTCATACTGTAATTGAATTCTCAAAAGATAAGTACATTGGAAAATTTGTTAATTTACGGTATACAAGAATCGAACCTTACTGTGTAGGAAACAAATCACTGAAGTACGTAAGTTGTAATTGTAAGCAGTATGAAAAATGACTCTTAACTCTTGACTGCTGAAGAACACATAAAAAACAGAGATTAGGAAGGTGCTAATGTGTTGTTGAAAACTCTTACTTTTCCAGCAGTTACAGCTGTTATTGTTTGTTAAAACTATGTGGGACTCCAGATTTATGTTGAATTCACTTTTAATTTCATTCTAAATTCCATAATTGTTTTCTGCATTAAAATGCTAAATTTTAGTTATTATAGTTCCATTTTTTCCACGCTCCAGATTGTTTTGACATCCACCAATGCACATTTTACTTACATGTATTCCTGGTGATTTTTCTTGGTCATGCATGTTGTCTAGTGTGTGTGTAATTAATTTTTTTCTTGTTTTCACACTCGCCCTCACATGGTTTTACACTTGTCACCGCCTACACTATTGTCTGGAACAAAGATTTTTTTAGGATTTCAATTTTTTAAAAGCATGCTGCTACAGTAGTTGTATGTAGAATCTTTATTAATATTTTACACATATTCAACATATACTTACTGAACAATATCCTTTAGTATATTTGTAGTTATGTTTATCATGTAATTATTTGTTTGACATGCTCAAAATACAACTGGTCTCTGCTTTGAGGATGTAGACATACACACTCTCTAAAAGTGCTGCCTGTTTTGGAGCCCTGGGAAGAGAATGTATTGGAATTTACATTTTAAATATATTGAATAAGGTGGGGCCAAGCAACTGTGAAAGCTACATATGTGCTGCCACTGAAATTTCGTTCATCTCTGCGCAGCCCACATTTGTACAGGATTTTAGGCTGTTTTTTCTACACCCTGAAAGCTATGAGCCAATAAGTATTTTCGTGACCAAAAACACCAACTTGTAACTTCTTGTACTAGTTTTTAGTCCTGCTGCAATATATTCAATGCAGAAAATTGTTTTTTGTTCATAAGTAATACCTTGGAAGGTGTTTAAATCCCAATAATTTAATTTTACAATTAATGCATACTTGCTTATGCCAGGACTCTGAACTATGCAGTGACCTAAAGCTCTGTGATGGCAACAGTTTAGTTGAAAAAAAATAAAAATTGTCGTTTAAAATGATTTGATGTAAGATGAGACATTTGATCTACACTATGTTTAAATTCTTCAAGCATAGTATTTTATGTTTTTGCAAATGTTGACTTTTTCATTTATAGCACATCTTGCCACCCTCTGTGCCACAGATATGAATTTAAGTACCATCTTTTATCAGCTACAGGAATGACACATTGCTAGATATTGTAAATTATGAGATCATAAACAGGTGTCACAAGCCAAAGAAGTATTTTGGGCATACACCATGGCAGCGAATGGTATCTCACAGAAAACCAGTTAAAAATAACATAAACAAGTGTATCTGCTTTTGAAGAAAAATTTTAGTTTTGATTAAAGTGTGTATGATGGCAGTCATGGGTAATTAAAACAGCTGATAGTTTTAAATGGCAACTAAGAGGATGGAAATTGAAAGAGCCGGTAGTTACTAATTATCAGATACTCTTCAATAGAAAATATTTTCTCTGATCTTAGACAAACAAGATTATTTATTTTATGTGCAATAATTTTTTTTATAAATAAATTACTGTGCAGTTTTTTGATACAACAGATATAATTGCAAGACTTAAAGTAAACAGTAACTTATACATATTGAACTACTAAGGCACCAGAGAAATAAAATTTTGGAAGACCTTAGTGATGCGACACTTAGCAGTGACTTCTTTCTTAAATTGATCAGACTAGAACAATAAATCACCTAGGCTGTAAAAATGGTTTTTAATTTGAGCCATTTTATTTTGGTAATTTTATACATTTTAAGAAATAATTATTCATGCTTATTATGTAGCGGCCTAAAATGACACCTGTTTAAATTAAATGCATGTGGTAGGTTTTAATATAGTATAGCAAAATAATTATTTACGCTCATTCAGTGTACCGTAGTTAGTACTTGCATGTTTGCAATGGAGGAATGATAATGCAAGTATACATCATGTTGTGTTCAGTCTTAAAGCTTGAATGGCAACCGTGCATCTATAAAATATTTTATATGTGTGTATTTTGAGTATTATTCATAGAATTTATGGTACATTTTAAATTAGCATATACAAATACTAACATAATAAGTGTAAACTTATTACTAATATCTGCCTTGTTTGGGGTTTGTGTTCCTTTTATACAGCATGTGTGTTACATATTTTGTTGATTGATATATTTACAGTTACCATCAGTGAACAACAGCTTGGATAGTGTAACAAAACTGTTAGATGGTGGTGGTATCGTTGCAAACATCCAGAATGCGATTTCACATTTTGATAACTTGAGTCATGACATTCAAGCAAACATTAGTACCAAGAAACCTGACGTAGAGAAGGCCAGCTTAGATGCAGGTTTGTGAACAGATACAGTATTTGCAGTTACAATTTTTTTGAAAATTATATCTAATTTTGTTATGGGTTAGTTTAAGAATTCTTAGATTGTTACAGAAGTACTGAGTCCTATTTTAAATGATTGAAAAATGTTTGTTATGTCATGTGAATGACTTTAATTTACACAAGTTACATTGTTTCAGTGAGTGAGAATTTTTCACTGTGAGAAGGATTTGCTGAGATGTTTTACATGTAGTGTTAATAATTTTCAGTGTACTATAATACATGAATATCATTTGTGGTTTAAAATATGTCCCTTGCTGAAATTTTAACTGTTGTGTTTTTATATCTGTATATGAAAGGGTTCACTGACTAACAAGTTAGTCACACTCCAAGCTGCTGGAGTCAGAAACATGAAATTGTTAAGTGTTGATTCCCCTGTTGGCAAGCACTGAGTAAGTTTTTTTTTTTTTATTTTTTTTTT
>PNEQ01003685.1:12541-34164 GCA_003012365.1 Medauroidea extradentata | reverse complement strand
ACTAGACTCTTAACATTGTAAGTAGATGTGAAATGTGTTTTCAATTATTCCTATAAAAAATGTGTTTGTGTTTGTTTGTTTGTGTGTTTGTGTGTGTGTTTGTGTGTGTGTGTTTGTGTAAATAAAAATTTTTCAAATATGGAGTTGGATTTCTCTTCAAAGTAGTGCTTCTGTAGTTACAGAAAGTACTTTCAGGATTTTTCAAACTTTGACTCCTAAGAGGTTAAAAAGGGACAAGTGTAAATCACCTATACATATAGAACAAATGGGCTGTTGTCATTTTAGTTCGGTATGATACTTATACAAATAAGCTTAAGGCCAGATTTCAATATAAATTTTTTATTAATTAAATTCTTTAGTTGGTGAGAGGGGTGGAAAGACAGAAAATGTGTTTCTGTTTTATATTCACCCATATTTATGAAACCAGTAAAGGTATCAAAGTGTTTTTCCCTTCAGGTTTATGTTTTCATAAATACCCGTCTCTAATGACCTCGCTGTTGACAAGGCATAAAGCCCAATTACCTACCTACCTTCATAAATACCCAAAGTGCCATTTCAGAATTTTTTTATTTTCGACCTAAAAGAAGTATAAAAATTGCGGTGTGTTTTAGATTTCGTATTGCCACATATCAATCATACTAAATTTTGAGATATTACGTATTGGGTTCTTGGTAATAAATGATGCTTTCTTAAATGCCTGTAATTTAATTTGATTTTTTTAAATTTGTCAACTAAGATGGAAAACATGATGAATAATGTTTTAAATTAATCATCTGTACAGGATGTTTGGAATACATCGGGAAATACACCAGGAAGGGATTCCTCATCAATAATGAGGTAGAATTATATAATGTGACTCGTAGCCTCACACAATTCTTGAGGGAGGTATTCAACCTTTGGTAAAAGTGGTTACGATAGGTTATTTTGCAATAAATTTTTGAATAGATGTTATAAAATATTGCCACTGCAAATTGGTTCCAATTGTACAATATAAAAGATTTCTGACAGCACACACAACATGTAAACAAACTCTTCAGCACATACTGTCGCATGGGTGTTGATGTCTGGTGACGGAGTAACATCTTATGTGTGGTTGTGTTCACTAGTTTATTTGCTATTCTTGGAGCCTAAATCCCTAATGTTTTTAGGCCTACTCGTATTATTCAGCCAAGCGGTTCTGTTGTTGCTCTGCTACAGACCTGTCCGTCACAAGCTACAGTCGTGGGACTAGGAGGGGACTTGTCTGCATAGATGTGTGCTTGTTAAAGTAGCAAATTGCAATACACAATTAATTTTACTAATGCAATTTTCACAGATGTACTTAGTGATCTGGATTTCTCTGTGAGACTGCCAAAGTGTCATGAAATATTCTGTAGTATTTATGTGAAGGAATAAATGGGACAATGTTGTATGTCAGCAGTGTGCTCTACGGTATTTGGGAATTTTTTCGACAATCAGCGGTATTGCCTCCTTTGTTTAGCATTATTAATTGAGTGTGTACTGCATTTTAAATGTGTTATGAACATTAAATGTGTGTACTAAACAAGTAACTGTTACAGTATTCTATCAACATACAGTACTGTACTAAGATGGAAGCATTTTAGAAATACAGGTATTATATGTACTGTTCTGTTTTTCAGGTGAAAAAATAAAAGAGGTAGCAGATGAAATATCTCGTGCTCTTAAAGATACAAAGGTACAAATTCAGTACTCGAATGATGCTGTTACTGAAGGACAGAAGTACATTGACAAGTATGCACGTTACAGGTACAGTATCCTGGGTTGGATTTGCTTTTTTAACCTTAAATAACATATTCTGTTATAGATACAGTACATTTTATTGTGTCTTTAAACTGTGATTCACCCACCATAATGACTCGGTTGTGTGATGGGTATTCAGTGAAATGTAAGTATGTAATAGCTTGCCAGTGTACAGACAATTTAAGGGCGTGGTTCACCTCAGTTCTCAACGTCTTTTTTTATTTTTATGTTTGTACCAGATATTTTTTTTTTTTTTTCTTATTTTAGACATAAATTGTGATTAAATCTTCCTCTTAGGAAATTTGTGTATCTCTCATAGTTTTTGTGTAATGAGTCGTAAACTTCAAAATTTGCACTTTACGGTTTTATGTACGCCACTAAAACCAACTGACATACCAAACTAAAAAAATTCACAGTGTATAACAAGGTAATAGGCTATGATTTGAGATATATAAAATCAAAAAATAAAATATTTTTGTATTAATAAAACATGCTGTACTTTAAAATAAAAACATTTTTAAATTTAATTATTTTTTAAAAAATACATAAATTCATATTTTTTTTGTATTTATGCCAAATCATAGCCTAAAACATTGTTACGCACTGTGAATTTTTTCGGTTTGGTATGTCAGTTGGTTTTAGTGGTGTATGTAAAACCGTAAAGTGCAGATTTTGAAGTTACGACTCATTACGCAAAAACTTTGAGAGGTACAAACATTTCCTAAGAGAAAGATTTGATCAGAATTTATGTCTAAAATAATAAAAAAAATATCTGGTACAAATGTGAAAATAAAAACAGAGATGTTGAAAACTGAGGTGAACCGCACCTTTAACCCTTGGTACTGATAGACATTGTAATGCAGGTCTTCCAGTGTGGTTGTCTGCTTGCACCAAGATATGAGATATCTCATACTTCGCTGCCCTTGAGGTCGTCTATTCCGTGACGGGCCCTGTTGGTAGTGCAGGACTTAATAAGTGCCAGAATTAGAGGACTCCAAGAAGTTTGATACTGGATGTGTTGAGGCAACTTTTGGGTACTACAGTTGGTCCTTTTGGGAAAGTACACTCAAGCACAGGTTAGAATCATGAACAGATGATCCGTGCAGCTACCAAGACATTGCTTCGAAGCCAGCATGTTAACCACAAGGGATAAGATCCTTGGTCAAATACAGTAGTATACCTCACAAGAACGATGATGCCCTGCACTTGTGAACCACTTCACCATTTGAGAAGAATTACTTTATTAACGTCTGCATCTAACAATGTGTTGAAAGGAGGCTACCTGTTTCCACGCATAAATGCTCTCGTGTTCATGTTTTGCCGAGTATTTAAACGAGAAACTTCGTAGTTGGAAGTTTTTTAGCACTTTTGTATTTTGCCCCTGAAACAGACATTTTCTTCCCTGTTCCAAAGTAGACATTGAGTCCCTTCCAGAAATGTTATAACAGTGTTCTACAGTATTTTGTATTCAAAACATAATTTGTCAAGTAGTTCGTGATTAGTATTTTAAATACAGTTTCTGTTTTACTTTGTATTTCAACTACAGATTTTAAAATATTTTTCCTAGCTCTGTCAGTACATTGCCTTGCACATAGAGTCCTATTATCTTAAACAGCAGTACTAAAGGATTCACATTTTGCCCAACAGAACTATATATAGTCACTAATCAATCATATAAAGAATCTAAAATTATCTAGAACAAATATGTGCACAACTCTGTTTTGCATGCCTGCTTAAACTGTGACTTCTAGAAACAACAGTATGAAATAATAAAAATTGACATATTGATATTTCAAAATTTATTCTTTCGTGTTCGATTTTGTATCTGAAATGTCTTCAAAATTACTCCTGTAAATTTAATTTTTTCTCAATTGTTATTAATTAATTCAACATGGGACTCGTAAAAGAAATGTCAAATTTAACAATAACTATAAACTATAGTTAAATTTTACAAATATTGGACTTGCAGAAAAAAGCTTTTCAAACTGGAACTAAAATTCAGAGTTGGTATGTATGTGTAGTTTGTCTTCTTCAGATTTAGAGGCAAAATGTTTATATTGTTTTTGCAGATATTACCTGTGTCTTGGTATGAGCTGTATTCTGCTGTTGATCCTTTTCTGCCTTACAATGGGGCTGTTTTACGGATTCTGTGGGAAGAGACCAGACGAGTATGGCAGTGACTGTTGCACCCGAGCTACTGGAGCCAAATTTCTTATGGCGTGAGTTTCTAGTCAGTGTTTCAACTCTCGCATGTACCTAAGTTGTAGCTTATTTGTTTAGAATTGAGCTTGCTTTACTTTGTAAGTGCTAAAAAAATTTTTTTATATGCTATACTTCAGAAGTATTTAAATTAAATACAGGATGCTGCAGAAATACGTCGCACATTTCTGATGAGCAAAAACATAAAAAATGCAAGAAGCTGTGCATGAATTCATAGCACAGTTTGAACGTGCAATGGTGATCATTTATTAATCGTGGTGATGTAGGGAATCCTATTGTGTGGTTCCGACTGAGTGGTATAATTTTACACACTACAAGGTCAAAAATTAACATTCTTAGAGATATTTACAGGCTGTTTGATCACCTTACGTAATGACATTACTAGGAGTTAATTTCCTAACCTAGTACCTTGGGATTTATTTTTATGATGGTCTTGAATTTGGAAGTTAATTAACACAGGCTGCGAATACTATACAGCCTAAGGTTACCATCAGACATTGAAGTCGTAACAGTACCACAAATATGAACGGGAGAGTAATGTGGAATTTTAGGGAGAGACTTTAGGAGGCATAGAAACAGATGGTTGCAATTTAGAGGATGTAATTTTGAAAGCCATGTGAAGGTGTGAAAGTACATCTCCGTAATGTAAATAGTCTGCATTGCTCATTCAAGCTTTGAAATAAATCATGTACATTTAAAGAGACAATGTTTTTTTTTTTTCCAAAAGTATTTAATAAACCATTTTGTGATAATTTCTGCATACTACTCCATATAAACTTAGTTGCCTCAAGGCTATAGGTTTTTTATCAATTTAGAAGAAAGGAGGAAAGATGTTTAATAAAAAATATTAATTTTTATTGACTTCGGAATAGCTCTTAAGTCTCTTCACTACTGTAGCGTCTTACATGACTCTGTAGTTATACATACTGTACATTAATATATTAAAATAATAGTAAGTGCTCAATTATGTCCATCTTGCTGCACTGCAGTATGGTAAGTGTAAAGTGATACCAGATAAAAAATAACAACTTTGGATTTACATTGTTGGAACATATGTGATGTAATTTCAGATTTTTTAAAAATGGACTATTACATAGGTTAATGAATGTCAGTGGAATGGCCTGTATATTCTGTTATGTTTTTATTTGGTATGTTCTATTGCCACTGCTCCTTGTTATCGCACACGTCCTGTCGCAGCCGCCATCTCCCAGTCAACTGTCCACACCACCCGAGTCAAGTCCACATCATCTCCCTCCTTTAATGAATAACTTGATCTTATACTTTTCTTGACACTTGCACAAATCCAGCACACATTTATAAACAGTTAATAAGCCACCTGGCTCCATTCTCTTTTAAGAACGTTAACACTTTATTTTCTCCTCCAGTCACTACACTACAATTGGCGAGCCATCATGCTTACCATTCCCCTTGCATTATTTAACATAATCCGCCATCCACTTCCCACCTCGGTAGGACCCTCTTCCGGTTCGGTCTGCTCTCTTGGAAATCCTTATCAGCAGCCCAACCTGGCCGATCTGGTTCAGTGTCCGACTCCCATTCTGATGTTTGTATACTGTTTGATGCCCTTGGCGATGTTCTTTTTTCCGCTGTCGCTGTTGCTCCACCCTAGCCATTCTGTTCCACTGTCTTCTGATTCTGTTTGACATTGTTCTCCTTGTTGTGGTTCTGGAAACCCCTGTCTGTTGCAGCTAATTTTCTCACCATCTTTGACGCCATCTGCATTCTTCTATTGTTTTTTTTTTATTATTTTTTTTTATTTTTGAAATACCTCATTATCTGTTTTTCCTGTCACTGGAACCAGTACCGAATGTTGCCTGTTGCTGCGATACGTGTTTCTTCCGCTATTATTCAAGTATGACCTAGGCACAGAGTCTCCCTAGGTGTGCTTAGCACCCTTCTGTATTGCTGCCGATCTTGAATTTAAACCTGGTCTCCTTTGCGTAGGGGAGAAAGGTTTCTCACCCTGTGACGTTTGTTGTACCACCCTTCTTCGCAATCTTTTCTGTATTGCAATTTCTTCCTGGTAGTTTGAGTTTTTGCGTTCTATAGGGTTCGACCTAACATAATCTCTAAATGAGAATGTCCACAATCCGGAGGTGTACTGCGGTATGCCAGCAGGGTTTCATAGATGTCAGAACTTCTGTTCAATAGTTTCTTTTTTGACAGCTGCCTTGGCACATCAATTTGCTTGACTTAAGTATGGACTGCTGGTGATGTGAGAGAACCCATACTCCCTGGCAAAATCACTGAATAATCCCTTG
The DNA here is from genome assembly GCA_003012365.1 of Medauroidea extradentata. Lineage (NCBI taxonomy): Eukaryota > Metazoa > Arthropoda > Insecta > Phasmatodea > Phasmatidae > Medauroidea > Medauroidea extradentata. The sequence goes on along the minus strand of PNEQ01003685.1, from coordinate 27,901 downwards.
AACTGAGGACCATTGTCTGTTCTGACCACTTTGGGAATTACAAACCTAGGAAAGACAGACTTACATTTCTGAACGACTGCTGCTTCATTTAAAACTAGTCAGTTCCAACAATTCAAAGTATCTAGAATAATAATCAGAAATTACAAGAAACCACTGTCCGTGGCTTTTCATTAAGTCCATGCCAACCTTTTGCCAAGAGTACTCTGGAATGTCTTCTTTAATGAATGGCTTTTTGCCATTACTCTTGCTCTCTTGACACATCGCCATAGTGTCACATTATGAAATACGTTAATGCTCGTCCCATGATTTTTAACACCTAACTAGTATAACCTAAAAGTATATACAGTACTAGCATTCTCCCGTACCACTGCTGATCGCCATAGTTTATTTTTATTCCAGTGCATTGCGTTACCATGTAAGATCACAGGTCGCAGTCTTTATTATTAAAACAGCATTTACTTACGTCCCAGTGTTATCCAATGTTATTTTCCATGTATAACTGCTGCCAGCAAACTTTGTTACAAATGTTTATTTACAAACACTGCTAAGTGCTTCACCTGTGTTTCAAATCCTGTGCACAAGACTCTGTACAGCGCAGTAATAAATAATAGCGGGAAATACAAATGTAAATATTTATTGTATTTGTTGTTTATTATTTGAAATGTGTCTGAAAGTAATATTAATACTTCTATGTATTAATGATAGTGTTTAACAGCAACACAAGTGTTATTTATGTCAGACGAGATATTTGTTTACCCAGTTGAGTATTTTTGTGCCACAAGTAAGTATTTTCAGCCACCTAAGCCTTCCTACCCAATCTCATCACCCTTTTACTGCTCTTACGTTTGCCAGATCGGCTCTGCTTGATCGCTAAGCCAGCTTGACTGCAATTCAGTCTTGCTCAAGCATGGAGACCTAACTTCACGCTACTGTCTCTTGTCTCCATGCCATTATGCGCCTAAAGTATAAAGTGTTGTTGCACACTTACAGTAACGATCCTGTCATTCAGTAATTTCAACGGCCTGCAGAGCCAATCATTCAGAGAGGCCGTAGAAGGTTGTAGTCACTTCAGGGATCAAGAGTGATCACCATGTAACCTTGTTAGGTTGTCAGTTATCGGTTCGCAGAGCCAATCATTCAGAGAGGCCATAGAGGTTGTAGCTATTTCAGGGATCAAGAGTGATCACCATGTAACCTTGTTAGGTTGTCAGTTATCGGTCCGCAGAGCCAATCATTCAGAGAGGCCATAGATACGTAGTAGCCATCTCAGGGATCAAGAGTGATCGCCTTATAACCTTGTGATGCCGTCATGTAGAGAGGACACAGATGATATGTTGTAACTTCTCAGGGAACAAGAGTGATCGCCTCGACCACGAGCAAGGCCTAATTTTTGCCCCAGTATTGTCACGGCCCAATGTGCCTTTTTAAGTGTTTGTATCCAGTAATCCGTGTCGCATAGCCCGAAGTGCCCTACTGAATTAATTGTACTCTCCAGCATATGCCTTGCTGTCATCTTGTTGTTGTATCTTTGTAATGATGTCGTTTGAACCTTGTCGCATCTACCTGTACCAAATTGTGTATGACCTAAGCCTAATTGTAACCCCATGAAACAAATCTTGAAGGTGATGTAAACCCATGTCTGTATCAAGTGTATCAACCTGTTCTATGCTTAAATACATCCAATGAAATTCAATTGATATCTTGTCTCCTTTGGGGCCGCGGTGGCCGAGAGGTCAGACCTCTCACCTCCCACCAAGGTGATCCTGTTTCGATTCCCGGCGGGATCGGTCCCCGGATTTTGTCGTGCTGGACGATGCCGCTGGTCGGCGAGTTTTCTCAGGGATCTTCCGTTTCCCCCGCCCATTCATTCCGGCGCTGCTCCATACTTCATGTCACCCGTCACCAGCGCTAAAGACCTCGATGTTGAGCGCTGACCAAAATCTCTCTCACTCACTCTTGTCTCCTTTCATCAAACTACCTTGTGTACCAACCTATGATAATCAGTATGAGGCGAGTGACATAAGCCGTCCCTTTATTTGTGTTAAGATGGACTTGCTGTGTTTGCGCTGGAGTTCTCCCTTGATGGCTCACTCAGCAGCACTCGTTGGGTTAAGGTTAACTCTTGTACAGATCACTCTAGAAGAGCCACTCTACCTTCTCATGTTATCACCAACAAAACCTTCTAGAGTTATGCATTGCCTTTCTACCTAGCAATCATAGCCAATACCAATGCAACACAGTGGAGGCAGGACACTGTATACAAATGTGACACGACTCCGCCAGATTTTTTAGCCAAGTTCTCGAGTCCAGCCACCAAATAGTTTCTTGTGCACTAGCCCTACACTTAGTGATGCCTAAGTGACCCTTATGCAGCTTCTCGAGCACATGTTGTTGCAATTCAGCTGGAATGATTAGTCTAGTGCCTTTCATAAAATATCCTTCATTGAGGAAAATATCAAACCTAAACTGGTAGTACAGCTGCAGCTCGTCTGGAATGTTGTGCTTCTCTGGCCATTCTTGCTCTGTGTACTGCCTTAACATTCTGCAAATTGAGTCTGCTGATTGACCTGCTTTGACCTGTTCAAATATGTTTCGTGTTTTGGACAAATGTCTGACCACAGTGTTTACAGTAGGGTGACTGCACGAGGTGACATTGACCATCTTATGTTAAGCCTTGTGTTCGTATAGACAAGGTGTTACCAAGCTTCCTTTACTCCATACTTTGCAGCATGTAGAAATTTTACAAGGGTTTTTTTTTTATGTTATACTGTATATTTATTTAAGGTTTCAAGTTTTTACTGATTGCTATATAAAATAATTTTCTGAAGGTGCTAAATATAATTTTGGTACATAAATTTTATTACTGTACATAACACAAATTCTTAAAGATGTTTTTTGGGAAATAGATTTTTAGAATCCAACTACTTAGTCATAAATGTTGATGTTTATCTTCCCGCTGATTAAAAACTATACATGTAGTCTTGACTTGGATAACTCAGAAGAGTCATTCATTTAAATTAACAATACAGTAGATTCCTGTAATAGCAAGCATGGTACTTATGACAACATGGTTATAATTAGGTCTTTTTGAGGAACTATCACCAAAAAAATATTTTATTAAAAAATATTCGATAAAAATTGTGAGTTTATAGGCAGAAACAAAAACTGCAGTTGTTTGAAGGTCGTTTGCAGCAAGTCATGCTCCCTCCCTCCTCCTAGAACCTTCTACTCCTGTGATATTGCACTTTGATTTGTTTCTGACATTATTTTATGACCTGAAGTATGTGCTGTCTTCTGAATAAAATGATTCACCATCTGCTTGTACCCATTTATGTTGGAGTGACACTAAATTTTACTGAGTACATTGTGCCCACATTTAACACCCTCACAAATAATAGAAAATTAATTAAAAACAACTTCTTATGCACGAGATAAGATCTTGGCAAAACACGTGCATGACAAGGCAATTAAATATTGGACATGGTGTGGTGCACTGTGCATGCACTTAGATCCTTGTTCTGTTCATTTTATGCAGGGCATGTATATGACAAACTAGTATCTTGGTACCCATAAAGTAACCTAGATGGTATACTGTATAGACAGAGTTCTCTCACCATGTCATTACCCATTGTGTTCAGAGGTATGACGTCACAGACCTCGGTGCATACGCTTGGCCTTCCGATGGGCTGTTTCATTCCTTTAACAAAGAACTGGGTGATAGTTCTCAGTCTGTAAAGATTACTCTATATATCTACTGTACACAGCACTGTGGGTGAATGTAGGGAAACTAAGAACACATGTTTCATGGCTTTGTCATAATATGCTACTGGCATCGTAATGAGTGTGACTTTTAGATGTAACAGCCGTTTACTTAATAGCTTTTCATTTAGATTCCTCTACTTTTTGCCAGTTTTGAGCAAGCATCAGACCATACTTTCCAACAATAATTTAATGAAAAACTGTACATGATTAATCAGAATAAATACTGGTATAGTCTGTCTCGCATAAGAATTCCATTTTAGGACTGTTCTCAAGACTATCATGTGCACGAATTTCTACAAGAAAATACTTTCGATGTTTGTACAAAAATCACTTGTGGCAGAGTAAAATACATACTGCTTATTCCATGGAAACAGCCATAAAATGAAGTGCCAACACAATTGTCAAATGGGTACTGGAATTTTTACATTAGACTGACTATAATTTATGGCAACAAATCGTATCAAATGCTAATGGCATACCGAATGTCATTTGCTAGGCCAAAAATGTGATCACCTTTTCAGTCCCTTTTTATTACAATAATTTATCTCATTAATAAATTATTAATACATAATTGTGTATGTTTATTGTAATAGCAACATGTCTTGGTTAACTTACAAACACTTCACTTTAAGAGAAATGCCAGTGTCAAAATTATCTTATCCTGACTCTGTTCTAATGATATATATATATTTTTTTTTTTTCATAACATTTTATGTAGTAATCTAGTATGTCCTTGAAAGAGGCCAAGGTGTAGTTTCATTTTAATCATAAGATATCTTTGAATTATGTGACATGACTTCTAGAGTTAAAAATGTATACTGTATTTAACAACATCTAGTTGTTATTATTTTATTCAAGACGATCGCGCGATGCTGCAGAAACTGTGCGAAGCTACAGTTATCAAGTAATCAATCGAAAGACACTCCTGTGGTGGCCTAGTTATCATTTGTTACATGTGGCGGGAGGTTTTTACCTAATTTTGTTTGACATAGTTAATTATTGTATCTGTACTTGTTGGGTGTCAGCACAAAGGGCATGAGCCAAACTACTTAAATAAACTAACAGTTAATTACCATGATAGGTTTTTCCTGTTTAAACAGTGTAGGTTCAAGCACAATTTTAATGTATTTTACAAACTTTTTTTATTGGGGGGGGGTGGGGGGTGATGTATTTGAAATTGGCAGTGTTGGTGATTGAGAACTCAGCTATGTAGCAGGGATTTCACTTGGAATCTTGACGTCTCGATACAACGGTACTCTACTGTAGTCACTGAGCCAGTTTTTAAGTGATAATCTGGTTTTGCTTCTCTTCCTGGTGAGGGTCAAGTGTCTGAAAATATTTAAGATAAATGTAGAATGTGATCTATCCAAGATGTTAACAATAATTGTGCGGAAGGAAATTTGAAAATGTTTCTTCTGGTAATCCCTGTTTTAAATCCCACTGTTCCAAGTTAGAATAATACAAAAGCCAGTGTTATTTGTTTAGAACCAACATTTTGTAGCAAATAAACTAATAATCCTTAGTTGTGAATAATTGCAGAAGGTGTCTGTAACAATTACTAGGAGTAGAGTAGTGTACAGAATGTAATGTTTCAGGGGTGTGGCCTTCATGTTCCTGTTCTCTATACTGCTGATGGTGCTGACTCTAGTACATTTCTTGGTGGGCACAGCTGGACACAAGATAGTCTGCGAATCGCTGCAGTCCCCACAGCAGAGTCAAGTTTTCAGCCTATTCAACAGTAATATCAACATAAATAAAATTTTACGGTTTTCAAACACCAACAGTAGCATTGACACCACCCTCAGCAACATAATAGTGTAAGTAACGGTCATTGGACATATTTACTTTCTCATCTTATTTGTTATATACATTAAATGGAAAATGTTAAGATACCGTTTGCACTTTTTCGCCTTCTGGTCACATAACCACTGATTATTAAGATTAAAAAATATTTAAATCTTGGTCATACAGATTTATACCGAGATAAATAACTACAGTGCTGCAAAGAAATACCGTAATTTGTAACTCAACTCTTTTTCCTTTGAAATTGTACTACTAACACACAATTGCTAGTTCCATGTACTGGTTGCCATATTGAGGTGATATGATGTAAATGTTTACTTGTTCTATGCATAGTTAATGACTGTCAAGTACAGGACTGCATTGTGCTGAAATGATATATATGCATGTGAAAACTGTCTCCATTCTGGTTTGTGTAGTTTGCGATGCTAAGCAAAGCTTGCGTGTCTGCTGTTTTGCAAATATATTTTGTTGCAAAGTAAGTGAAGGGAATTTTACACTTAATATGTAACTACGTTATATTGTACACTCATTTAATAAATTAAAAACACTCTGTAGTGGTTTCAATAAACACAATTTATAATGAAAAATTATAATGAGATTTCACTCTACACTGTTGTACACAGGAGTGTGATTGTGAAAATAAATTGTCAAGTTTTGATGTAGTGAATGTATTGACACCAAAGGAATTATTTAGTTTTATGAAGGTAATATAATTTTATATCAAAGACAAATTTTTTCGTAGTTCAGTATGTTTTTTTATATGGATATTTTTCTAATGTTCAGAATTTTACATGAAATGTATCAACATTATTTTCTTTCAGAACTTGCCAGAAGAATGCAAGTTTATATGATGTGCTTCAGTTGTCTAAAGTGGTTGATGTTGCAAAGATACGCAATCTGCCAACTACGTACAACCTGACAAATTCTATTGCAGAAATCAAAAGACTGACATTTTCTCTTAATAATAATGATTTTGAGATTCTTGACAGTTTGACAAAGCAGAAACTGCGTAATTTGTCTCAGTCATTTGAGAACATCAACTTTGATGCTTTTGACAAGGTGAGGAATCTGTTGTAATGGTCTGTCACTTGTTTTGTAAAATTCAAATGATGATCTTGTGTTGTTGAAGAATGCTTCTTTTTGTGTCACAGTAGTAAAATATTTGTATGTATTTAATTTTTAAATGGTTGAAATAATTTTATTATGTACAGAAATTTAAAATTATGCTTGGACTGAGATATACTATTTAGTATTTGCTGCGTTGTTTTGGAAAGTAATGCTGAAAGTTTATTTTTTTGGTGCATGTGCACGTAAATATCATCTAGCCTAGTTTGAGATTTGGCATAAACAGCATTACAACTTTTTTGCAGACTTAATCATGCAGTGTAATCCCATGGTTGTGATTTTTCAAGGAAGTACTTTATATGTGAGATAATCAAGAAGTCACATATGCTTATATTGCACTCTATGTAATTGTTCGGTTTCTGTAGTATAGTTTGTAGATAATTGTGTAATTATCATAAGATATATATAATTATTTTAATATTTAAGTTTATTGGACAGACTTTTTTCAAGTTAGCAAACTTTTCTATAATTTTTTTTTGTAGTTTTTGATAAAACTCAAAATTGTCTTTCTTTTTTTTTTTTTTTTTTCTAGATGCAAGATGCGGTTGTGCAGATAGACCTGATGAATTTAGCTCGCGACCTTAATAACACAGCTGACATACTTGTTGGAAAACCTGCTCTTGATCCCCAGGCAAGTAAATTTTTTTTCCAGTTGAAAGGTTGCAGTTAGGCCTATGTTAGTGTAATACATTCAAGTGTATATAATACTGATGTTGGGAGACATTTTCAACCAATAACAAACTAGGTGCTACCTTCCTTTTATTTCTTAAGGTTTAGTGGCATTAAATGCCTTGTGGTATAACCAAATCCATGGTAGATCAGAGCGTGGTATAACTATTGCTGTGTTTTGGTACCAAAATGTTGCCTAAGAACTTGAAGGTTCACATTTTGTCAGTGTAAAAAATTAATGTGCAGTATATCATTTTATGGTGTGATCCGGTGATGTGAAGTTTTCTATAAATTGAAATGTGTACATATTGTTCTAAATGCAGCCTACTGTATTGATTATGTATGATGAATTTTGTAGACATTGTCTTAAAATGATTTCTTTAAGCTCTTACTGGTTTTAATTATTTCATAAGTCTAACTGAAAAAAGTTATTTGAGAATTTATCTTAGTTTTACGAGGCTATGGCTAAATTTGTTTGCAGATTGCAGTTTCCTTGAGACTGCAGGCTATAAAGCTGCAGCAACTGCAGGAATCCGAGGTTGTGGAACTGACAAAGGTAGTGAAGCAGCTTAAGGCAAAGACTTTGTCTCTGCAGAAGGACGTGAAGTTCAGTCACTCCTCTCTTGGGGAGGCTGTAGAAAGCCTGATCAGATCTGCAGATGCTGTTGAGGTGTACATGAAGAATAATGGCTCAGACTCTATCAATATGGTGAGATTATAAAATGTGTAACTTCAAGTTGGGATAGCAGAATTTTTATATAAATAAGCAATTTATTTAGGTTATTAATGTCTTATGATAAGTAGGCTGCAAAAAATTGTTACACTATATACCTAATATCCCTGCTGCCATGAACAATATTAGAGCTATGTTTATTTAGCATAATATTTAATAATTATTAATTATATACGTGTTATCTTTTAATGTCGCAATTGTCTTGTGCAACTGCAATAAATTAACATTAAAATAGGGAAGGTTAGTAACCCCTAATGAACAGCACAACCAGTTCATATTTCACTTGTGATTGGCTCATTTAAGGGTTCCACGGGTAACACTTTGATTGGCCTAACAAATTATGTGTAATTGTTTCTATGCAAAAACACATCCAAATTAAAATACTGTGCTTAATGTGTACATGTATATTTATTGAAGATAGGACTACTATGAATTAATGGTACGATTAACATAAAATTAATTTTGCTGTTTTACTTTCCTTTCAGCATAATATTTATACAATCATTATACAGCATTGTTTACTGAAAGTGACGTAAAGTAAGTGCATAACAGAAACATTAACTAAAAGATCAGATGTTGTCAACAGTCATTTGTTGAGCTACGTATGCAGTTTAGAATATTGTTTACATAAATGTTGATAAATACAAAAATCAAAATTAAAAGTTACAAAAATATGTCTGGGTTTTGTATAAAAAATTAATTATATGACTGTTTTGTTTACAAAATATTCCTCCACCGTCACATTGTGATGTATACACATTTTGAAGTTAGCTTAGTTGAATCAGATTATGTGACTGAATATTGTTTTGAATACAATTTACATGTAAAAGTGTGATATGAAAATTACATAGAAAGCATTTGGTAAATATAGCAGTCTTCGTTTTACTGAGACTGGCAGTAATAAGTACTACTCACCATTACTAGTATCATGTTTCTATTACATGCACTAGGGTTTAGTACTATATTTTATGTAAGTTTGATACTTAGTCGTTCACAATGGAAAACTATGTATGATAGTGTACATGTGAAATCAGAATGTAAAGTTCTGGTTTGTAACACCCAAACATCATGTGCCAAAAAAAAAATGTTAATATTTTTAACCTTATACTCACTAACCATTTTTAATCCAAGAAAATTTCAGTTTAGAATTGTGTGTGTTAACTCATGTTTTTACAGCTGTAAGTTAGTGGAATTTTAGTAACTGAACATACTGCCTAAAAAATACAATAATGTATAAACGAAATCATGATTTTCTGCAAGTTTTCACGTAGAAAAAATATTAATGATGGGTTAAATGTTTCAACTGTAAGTGTGAACTCTATGAGAAAGTGTTTTATAAGAATCAAAATTCATCTTTGGGTTACAAAGTTAAAATCAAGTTTGGTTTGTAAAACAGTTAATTTGAAGACTTTCCTGTAAATGTATGTTATGAATTAGTTCGCAAATGAACCCATTTCAGCTAGGAGATATGAAAAATAATACTATACAGATTATGATACAGTAAAAATAACTTTTATTTTACTTTATGGCTTGCAAATTGAAGGGAGTATTTTGTTTTTATCACATTATAACATTTTAAAACTTTTTAACTATCTTTTGATTCAATGTAGAATCACCTTATCTAAATGAAGTAACTGTGAATATGATTTTTCATTGTGTTATGTGCTAGCTGAAATATTGATGTAGATTAATATGCATAGATTTTTTTTAGAATACATGCTGGTTGTAATCATGTTTTATTTCCATGGTCTGTAATCACATTGAACTTTTAAATCAGTTTTTACGATCATCACAAACACACATTAACATCAACATGCAGTAATTGTTTCAAATTATGAAAATTTATGTTTCTTGACGTTTGTAGTAATTTTTTTTGCAGCATTGAAAAAACAGTTTTGCTTTCTTTGTTAGTCTTTATTTCTACCAATAATAAAATTATATATATTGTGAGACAATTTTTCACATCACTTGAAGTTATATTTCTAGATGTTGTATGAAATAATTGAAACATTGACAAGATTAGGACTGCCTATAATGTCAGTGATAAAAGGTGTGTTTGTCTGAGAGACCTCAGTATTATGTATCTATGGTTTTGTGTGAAGTGAAACATTTTAGAACAAAGTTGAAAAGATAAATTTTTTTTGTAAATGGGTTTGCAGTACTAAACAAAATATTTTTATGATACCTTGTAATTGAAATGTATGAAAATTATTTCTAAATTTTGGTTAATGATATGTATTAGAGTTGAGCTAGACCGGTTTTGACTGTTTTCATTTATGTTTTGTGTGGATTTTTCCTACAGCTTATTGAAGAGTTCCTGACCTCGTCTGTGAAGACAGTGGAGATGTTTATAGAGCGAACCATTGACAATGTCACTGGTGCAGGGAGATGTGGCCCCCTGAGTCAGGTGTACAGCTCGGTAATCATTGCCACTTGCCATCAAGTACTTGACCCTTTTGTAAGTACTTCATCTATATCAGTAGGATTTCACTTGGTGATGTATTTATTCATACTAAAGTAATTATGTGGAAAACATCACTTGCCCCAAGTACAGTATAACTCGATATATCCGTACCAAGCTAGGCAAAGGTGGCGACTAGTGTCTTATTTCACACTCCTACTTTTAAACCAGTGGACCAGATGGATTTGTGCAGGGGTTGTTGCTACTTGATATGTTAGTGTAGTGTGTACATGAAAATAAGGTATCAATGTTACCTTACTGTAGTATTTCAAATGTTTCCTCTTGGGCTTGGTAAAATTGTGGGTGATTGTATTTTTTATAGGTCATAGAAAGCTTCTTAGTGGTCACATTACAGAACAGTGATGTTTAGTTTCTCTTGGTTTGTAAAGTAAAGCTTTTATGTGCATTGCAGAGAAAATTTTTTCAAGTTTTTCCAGAGTATGATTGTTTCCTTGAAAACTGTTGACAGAATGGATTCTGGGCAAGCATTGGTTGGTCTATACTGCTTTTCATTCCTGCCATCATCCTATCTGTCAAACTGGCTACATTGTACAAAAAATCAGACCCATACCCAGGACCACTAGTTGAATCGTAAGTAGTATTTGTAAATGTATTGCATGTTTAATTGTTTAGTGTGTGGTGTGTTTTTTATTCACAAAATTCACGTGTTACCTGCATGATGGTTGATTTTTTTCTTAAGGTTTTGCTCCTTCATCCCTTCATCTCATCCTCTTTCAAAAGTAATACTGGTGTACTGTATGCATTGTTTTTGTTCTTTATCAGCTCTGTTCATTAGGCAATTTATAGCTTTGTAGGGGATTATTTCAGCGTAAATTCGAAGTAAAGATTGATTATTAGTTTACAATAGTCGGTGTGTTGTCGACAGTGATATAACTTGGATATACAAGAAAATTATGATGTGACGGGAAAGGCCGCAATGCTACTAATTACAGTTTTAACAAAATATAGGATACACAAGTATTCACTATTTACACATAAATAAACAAATGCATCTCGCTGTCTGGTGAAGCTGGTCTAGCCTGTGAAATATCACATTTGCGCTTCTGTGGAGAAATGTGTTCATCCTCTTATGTGTAAGTACTAGTGCATCCTATCTTTCGTTAAAAATGTAACTGAATACAAGAAAGTTACGTAGACACAATTGGTGACATTAAAAACATAAATTTTTTGAAAAGTGGAAACAATCCTTTACTGTGTTGTATTTGTGTTGTTTTTATTTTGTGAATTCAAACTTCATGTTTGTATTATCATGGAGTAGGTTATAACAGATAATTTGAAATTGAATATGTTATTCTACTATTCATCTGTAACCATAAAAAATAAATAACTTAATAGGTAGGTTTTTTTTTTTTTAAATCTTATTTTGTAAAAAATTTTTCTTAGCTAATTCCAGTCTTTACACTCACTAAGCCGTGAGGTACTGTATGTTGCGTTTAAAATTTGTAAAGTAAATACTTTACAGGTATGTCATATTCCATCCCTTCCCAAATCCCCTTCTGAGACTATAGAGTTAGCAATAGGTTGTCTAGCCAAGTTTTTAAAAAATTATTTGAGCTAAGTAAAATTTAAGTCGGCTAAATATAGTAGTATAGGGCAGTTAATCTGATCAGTACAGAAAACAATTGAACCCCGTTCATTCTAAATGCTCATATTTTCAGAAATAAATTGTGTGTACTCTTGGTAATATCGTACATTTAAGTAATTTGAGGTGTGTGATAGAACTATAATGCCACTTGTGATGCAACAAGCGTAGAATGTACTGTGACATTTTCAGTAATTGCTCTACATATGAGAATACACACACCAATTAATTCCTATGATCTAGCCTAAAGAACAGCAGACAAACACTTTAGTTATTCATTGATATTGTAGTGTGGAAGTTATCTTTTGCAAAGTGAAAGAGATTTCACTGTTTGGAGACTGAAAGAAAGAAAGGAAAAAAACCAACAAGTGGATAAGCTAAAAAATAGTTCAGGACAGCATGGTTAAGTTAAGACATTGCTTGATTCTTTACAGCTAGCATTGAATTTTTAAATCGTGCTTGATATTTTGTGTTACAATTGTGAGATATTCTTCTCATTAAAGAGCTACAAACAAGTTTTTTTTTTTTTTTTATTAAAAAATTTGTTGTATAGGTAATAGACATGTGTAGTTCATGAACTGCATGAAAATTTTTTTCCTTTATCCTATAATTTCATTATGTTTGCCTACAAAATGTCGTAGTGAAGTAACATAATAATCTTGATGTTTAAATTAAACAACTATTGTCTGTCTTTAAATTTGATGCAATTTTATTCTGGGTTTTGGCAGAGAGACAAATTGGATCTTGGCTATGTAAAAATTACACAGCTTATCGAAAATGTTCTGTAAAATCAGTAAATTTCTTTTGGAGTACTCTTTAAGTCTGCAATTTACGTCGGGGATTAGGTTCTTGGAAACCACTATGTAAGAAGAAACTACGCAAATTGAGTCGGCCAGCAGTGCATATACACAGATGTGGGAGGTAATTGCAGAGGAGAGGAATGGATTTTTCAGGTCATGCCTTAAATAGTTAGTCAATGTATTGAAATATCTCATTGTGACTAAGAAGGAAGACTGCTTTTACGAGATCTTTAGGGCGAGTGGTCAAGTTTAAATGGAAGGCAATTGTTATACTTTCTTTAGCCAAAATAATTATTGAAAAGTTACCAGAGGGTCTATCAAATAATTGTAGGTACTTCATTGAGATCCTGTCTTGAGCTGAAACAGAGATTAAGAAAGAAAATATGTACAGTCTATGACTGAACCCCTTATGAATTATGCATTCGGGAAATGTTCCTGATCATAAGCCTCTCCCTGCAATGCAATTTTGATTAGGCAGATGCATCTATGTGTTAGTTTCTTCTCCATGGTCATTTATATGTGACTTATGTTACTGAAACCTGTTACTGGAAGTTAAAGTTAAAAGCCACATATTCTTTGTATATTAGGCTGATTGAAGTGGGTGGACAAAAGAACGAAGTGGAAAGATTTTGGTGAGTTCATCACAAGAAGGTCTTGAGCACTTGTAATGACGTGAAGAAAGATTGGAACATTGTTAGAATATAAGAGTAATGAAAATAGGAGTTACAGAAGAAAACCAAACTGTCAGCTGTATTGTATGCCATTTTCTTGACATGAAATTATAGGAATGACATACATTAGAGGAGTGTGTTAATTGAGATTAAAAATATGTTGTAATATTTTGGCACTACCAACATTTTTCTTACCAGTCTGTTCACATAATGGATACAATTCATATGCTCATTTAAAATTGGCCTTTTTTCTTTGGTTTATTTGAACCAATGTGAAGTAGTTGTACGGGCAATATCTTGGGTTTCGTGTCTGTTTGTATGTTTATGTGTGTTTGTGTGTTTATGTGTGTTTGTGTGTGTGTTTATGTGTGTTTGTGTGTGTTTGAGTGAACATTCAGCAAGGCTTCTGTTATTTTGGTACAATGTTGTTATAAAGGTTGGTATTTTACTGCATGCTGGTTGTGGTGGTATTCTTAACTAACAATAATCTTTGTTTACAGTGATTACTTGTATGATGCGTATGCAGACCGTGATAACATTCCACTAGCAAAGTAAGTTGTGTTAATTGTGCATGCTGTCTGTCATCTGTGTTGCTTGATAGCATGCCAGTATAGTTGAAAGTGACTTTTATATAGAATTGAATAATAACACATATGTTAGATTCTGTTCCAATTGAACTGTTATTGCAAGAATGTTAAAAATGTTGGTTGGCGTAGTTGTAGCTATTGTTACAAATTTTTGTAGTGCCAAGAGATTAGTATTGTTAGCAATGCTGCACTGAAATTAAGTACCAACTTTCTAAATCTAAACATCATACTAGAGCCTATAATTGAACTGTCTCTGTCATCTATATTTCAGTGGTATTTTTCCCTGTAGATTGGCTTTTCGCTATCTATTATGACAAAAAAGGAGATATTGATTGTTAAATTGATTGCAAACTTCTATTTGGTACAGCATCGTGTGTGGTTTGACTCTACATGTTAAGTACATAATTAACTCAACCAAACTATGTACCAGTACAGGTTCATAGTTGTTGTTTCTTGCCTGATGTGGTTGCTGTCATTTCTTGTTCTTGAGACTTAACCAAATTTTACAGACTTGCCTAACGTGGAATTGTGAGGACCGTGTTCAGATTAATTTTTTAATATATATTCTTCAAATTCACACACATTTTACTCAGCAAAGCATATGATGCTTTATTTTGTTCCTATAAAAGTTGTGCAGAGATAGGCTGTTGTACATACATATTGTCATTTACGTAGTCTATACAGACGTCGCTTACGTTTCCAGCACAACCAAAAATAACCTGGTGCACTGGCTTTGCATTCCAGTTTGTTGTACATGAAAATATAATTAACTTTGGCTGTAGTTACGTATTGTTTTAACATTTGTAGCTCTGATATGTACAGTTTGCCAGACATGGTAATTTTTGTTTGTGAATAGATTCTTGTGGCTATATATAGCTGAAAGTATTTGTATAATTTAGATTTACGTATAGTACATTTTGGTAGGTATACAGTATTAAATTATCTTATTGTAAGGTACTTGGCCTACCCACCCTATCTCTTTCTTTTTCTAAATTTGTGTGTTGTGCAGAATTGTGGTTTCATGTTGGCATAAACGTAACGTAACCGTAAACTTAACTTCCGTAACTTCTTAAATACGTTTATACACGTTTTTCGGCGTCAGCATATGTCTAATGTGATCCCGAGATGCTTCGTGGGGCACTAGTT
>PNEQ01003685.1:0-11541 GCA_003012365.1 Medauroidea extradentata | reverse complement strand
GCTCTTCTCTTCTCGTACCCACGACACTGAGGTAAGAGCTCGTAACTCTATCACTGAACTTTCAGCTAGCCGAGGACATACCGAATCCAGCAATATACGACGGGTGAAGCAGAGGGCGCGTTTGTGCGAGCACGTGGTCAGCGTAGGTACAACGAACACGTGGTATGTGTGTGAAGGAGAATAGTGCCACCACATTATGAAAGAAAAATTTACATATTTTTTGTATGAAAACCTAATTTTTTGTGATATGGCCCGGTGCTTTTAGTGTTTTCACAATATGACTCTGAATACGTCGGGGCTGCAACAGCAGTTAACTTCATGCCTTGGAGTCAACTGTACTTCATCTACTTTAGTATTCCACAACAGCACTGCTGTTGCGAGCTGTCGCCAAGAGCTCTGGACTCCCAGTTGATATCGCATATAAAGCAATGCAGTATACTGCTTAATTCACTAGTATGGAAGGTTAAGGAAAGGCCATAAATTTGGTTTGAATATCTGACTGCCATACATTGTACACATGTGCAGGATGTCCAATAGGGTACTATTTATGGATGTTTGCCTATTTCAGTAAACACACTATTTTATATTAAAGAATATATTTATTAATAACGGATTTTGTGCTTAACAATCAGTTCAAATGTATGATTTTATCCTTGCCCATCTTTAAGTATTTAATTTTATTACCTTCGACATGTTTATGCCAAAAATCAGGGGAAAAACTCTGTTATAGATTATCTTATTATGACAAACTACAATGGGGTGTTCTCTGCAATAAAAGCAACACTAGTGTTTCTCTTAGTACTTCTAGTTACATAAGTAAATTATTGTGTGTTTTCCAGTGTCCACGACAAGAAGGGCCACCACCGTCGCTATGATGAGACATATGACAACTCAACTGGCTACATGGGCGACTATAGTGCCCACCTGGGGCGTGACCGGGGCCGGGCCGATGGGAGAAGTGAGCGAGGAACAGCTGCAGCTGGCCACAACGACGGCCGTTACAGCGACATGGCTCCCAAGTACACACGACTAGGGTACCTGGCTCTGCTTACTGTCCTTTCCTTCCCTGGTGCATGCATGGCGAGGCAGGCTGGTACTCTTGTCATTGTGTCAGTATTGGAGGCTAGCATATTAATTAAGTTCTCTATACACATGTTCAAATGATGACTGTCCTCCTAGAGTAAATTTGGTGATTACTCATTAATTTGTATTTGTCACAAATATATGTGCCATGATGTAAGATAATTAACACTTTATACGTACTGGGAATAGACCATCACAAAATTTGATTCACCATTATGTACAATCTGCACATTTTCTCTCAACTATATCTCTTCAAATTTAAGTTCCAAAGTTTCATTAACATGAAAATTAGTTGCATACGTCAGCTAAAAAAAATATACGATAAATATTTTTTACTGCGCTGAAGTCTTCATCAATATTTTATTCGCAATAAACAGTACAGTGGAACCTTGTTAACACAAAGGGTTGATGATGATGGCAGCATTGTGTCATTGTAACAGGTGCTTGTCGCAATAGATATTGCACCTTACCTTCAAACCCTCCTCCCCTCATTTAGTTATGCTTGGCAACCGGGCAGCATAACCTTCCATTAACTTAACAAAGAAGGAATAAGTGGGAAACGGCTGCTAGGCTGCTGATTACTAAAACAAGTAGACAGAGATGCACAAGTACTGAAACAATTTTTGTAGGTTGGAGAACACAAAACACGAATGGACAACACATTTTTGCGTGGTCGCAATGTTTCGCTGGCCAGGCCAGATTCTTTGTGCGGCGAGCGATTGTACACTGCAGTATGGTGGACGGTGCAATGGTAACCAGCACATCTAGTGGCCGAGAGACACACTAGGGTGTACCGTAAAATTTGAAAGTTATTGTATGTTGAGGCTTGGTGAATGTCTTGATTTTGTGATATACTGTTGGGCTAGTTCCAAGCGCCTCAGTTCTGCACTATTGTTTGAAGGTAGTAAGGCTCTGACCACTCTGGTGTTGTAACAGGCATCAAAAGATAGTTTGTGGGAGGCTGCGTGCAGCAACTGGTTTATCTTCAAGGTTTAGACTGGAACTGGATATTGCTTGTTTTGTATCCGCCCTGTGGCCATTTCATCCTCTTGTCTTAGTGAGTTTGTGGTGATGCTGAATACATTGGCTTGACTGTAGAAATAATTTCACAAATTTTGATATAAATATCAATTAGTTTTATTTATTTTGTGTTGCATAGAATAGCCCTATACCAATTTGGATTGTGTTTACAGTTATCTAATACTGTATGTGAATAGTTACGGCACCTTCAAAGCCTACTAACGAAAATTCATATTTTATTTTGCAATTTCCACATATGCGTGTAACTTAAAATAGTAGGTGCTTCATGTCTTCTTTCATGAATGACCAATAGTAAATGTCGCCGAAAAATTATATTACTGTATTAGTAATTATGAACGGTTTATTTTTATCGTGTAAAAATATTCTTATTATGTGTATGCATCACAACACAAGTTCATGAAAGTTAGTGTTCAGAAACATGGCACTGCATCTTTCCAACTTCAAAATTCGGCATATCATACAGTATGTTTACGTCTGTCTAATTCATTATAAATTAACAGCTAAAATTTTTTTAGTTACAACGTTGAAATACAGCTTCCCACAGAACACACAGAAGTGTTGACTTGGACAGGAAACAACCGACTTGCCTCTTAAAAACACTCAACAGCATGTACATCTCCATCTTGTAACAGCCCATAAAAGAAAACCACTGATTGACTTTTAGCTACAAAATACGCCAATAAGAAAGCGGGAACTAAACAGATACCGAATTTTGTTATTGGTTTCTATAATGTTCACTGTTTCCAACTGCTGAATGTAGAGTAAAAATGAATTTTATGAGTGTTTATGCACATTAGCAGAGGGAAACAATACTGTTATGCACATTCTAAGTTGGTACGCTTGTGCAAAACATATTTATCCGCTATTCATTTGTAAATGACAGAAGAAATATACACTTGTAAATGTTGAACATCCAGAAATCCGTAAAATGTTGTCCTCCGTAAAATTGTAAAATTTACGTACTCTCCATACATTTTACGAACAATCTATAGAAGTTGGCAGGTATAGGATCACTTTGAGAAGAATGTACAATTAATATTGTACCAATACAAAGTGAATATATTATTGGGCTTTGTTGTCACATTTAACTAACATTCTGTATCGCTGCTTGGAGGAACTATCACATTCTGGAATGGTTATGTAGCGTGTTGTTATCTGCAGTAACCAATTGGTGAAGCAGTACACTTTCTTTTCAAAGAATTTGGTAACAATTCCTTTGGAAATTGAAAATTCTATTAAAATATATATTGTATGATAGGTAGCTACAGTATTATTTCTTAATTTATCCAAACATGTGATTAGTTGTTACAGATGGTTTTACCTGATTAGCAACAAATACACACACTGAAAAGATTGTAGATGTTTTTACTCCCACCACATGTTATGTGTATCTTCAGAAATTGACTTTACCACACAGACCATAAATTGAGCTTGGAAACTAACCAACATTTCAATATCACTATTGGTGGATGTTTTCTACAGTCAGTCAGTAAAGTCATTACAGTACTTTCATTGGGGCAGACCTCTGGCCATTTTAGTATGTTGTTAATTATGGCATATTAAAGGCTAGATTTTTAGGGGCTGGTTTTTTCTCACTGTCTTTGGATGAAATTTTTAAGTTTGGTTTACTGTGTTCCTTGTTTCTCAAGCTGTAGTTAAGATGGTAAGTGAGTTAGAGAGGTTTTGGTCAGCACTTAACATCGAGGTCTTTAGCGCTGGTGGGGGGTGACATGATGTGAGTATAGAGCAGCGCCGGAATGAAGGGGCGGGGGAAACTGGAGATCCCCGAGAAAACCCGCCGACCAGCAGCATCGTCCGGCACAATTCCCACGTGCAAAAATCCAGGAACCGACCGGGGCCGGGGATCGAACCCAGATTGCCTTGGTGGGAGGCGAATGGTCTGACCATTCGGCCACCGCAGCCCCTAGTTAAGATAGTCAATTTACTTAAAACTTGCGGAGTATACTTGGTTACAGACTGTATCCTAATATTTTAACTTTCAAGTACTGTATTGCAGTTTGTGTTTTCAAACAAAGACATAAAAATTGTGGTGAAAACACTGTTCTGTATAACAAATTTAGAAAATATTATTGAATCCAAATTTCCTTTTGTAATATTATAGATTGCCAGACCCAACTTTTCTGCAATATTCACATTGATGAGAGATAGTATAATTGTGTTAACCAACATTTAGCTTTGTTTATTGGCAGTTTAGATCTCGGTCGTTTCTAATCAAACTCATTTTGAATTGACTAAATGGCCTGCCTGCCTCACCCAACTAATTTGCCTCTTAAGCTTAATGTTTATCCATTGTCTGCCATGTTGCAATCTGTGGTTTATGTTAAGAAAATTTGTGTGTGAAATTTTTATTTTTTAATTTTTTTTAACTAAACAATGATTTTTTTGATGACACACGTAATGGATATTGTTTGCTTATGATATGCATGTGTTGAGCATAGTAATAAAAATATGTAAGGTTATATCAAGCAATTACTAACCATTAGTAAAACTTATATGTACAGTATATTACTTTTATATTATAATTTTATTGTGATACATTACATCTTCCTTGATATTTTCTGCTATATGTACATAGCTGTGCACATATTTATAAGGACTTTGTTTGTATATACAATACATCATACTTTTCTGACATCGTTTTGGATGTTGTTTTATCAATTTTTGTCAGATGGCCAGTAATCTTCATATATTTGTTGTATATAGCTTGTGTACTTTGCCTGTAATTCACGTATTTCCGTTGGGATTAGTCAGCTTTGTTACAATTTGATGCAGGTTTTGTGCCAGTGTGCTTTGGTGAGAAAATTAATTAAAGAAATGGAAGCGATAACACATATATCCAAGTTTTCAGAATCACCAAAAATTCCTACAAATAAAAAGGATAAAACAAATTAACACTTGAGAAAGACTAGGCCATAAGCACACCACACAAAAGAATTAAAATAAAAAATGTAAGGTGACTTGAAATAGAAATTAACCTACTTCGATACTTTGAAAATCGTTAAAATGCCCAGAGGAATAACTATAAATAATAAGACATTGAAATCTGGTTTGTTAATTATTTAATTTCTCTTTTTTATATTTATTTAAAGTTGTCTTTTCAAATTGAAACAAACAGTATAATACAGCAACATTGAAATAGGTTACCCAAAGCGTGTAGGCCTATACGAATATATGAAATAATTATTTAATTTACGTGCAAACAATAAAATTAATAAAAGGGTTACCCCGCAAGGTTTACTTACAAAAGTTAAAATACAAAAATTTTAATCATTAATAAAAAATTTTATAATTTTAAAATTTAAATTCTACATTATAGCAAATACTGTATTTATTATAGAACAAAATTATGTATCAGGATCATGTCGTGTCTCTTTAATAGAAAATAAATAATATTATAGTAACTTTATCATCATTAAAAAAAAAAAAATGTTAATAAGGTATAAGATCTTGATGGCACTTAGCTGTCCTGACGTCAAACGTAGTGATGGTGAGTGAAACTGGAATCGGAGATGTAAACTCACAGTTCTCTCACTATGTACTGGAGAATGGAGATGTACGCACATATTCTCAGCTGCGACGAAAGGCCAATTCACTAGCTCAAACGCCAGGATGAGGCACAGGCACGAAACAAGCCAGAGAAGAAAAATGCCCAAAAGGATGCGAGGCATAACATATTAACCCTCACTAAAAGAAATGGAACACGAAATTAATAAAATGTTAAAACGTAGCAAATAGAGAAACTCTTTGAAGGAAGGTACTCTCCAGAGGGTGACGAAAGAAGAAGCAAAACGTAGCACTACATTTTAAAACAAAGTTGTTATGTGTGAAGTTATATAATAATAATAATAATAATAATAATAATAATAATAATAATAATAATAACAACAACAAAATTGTCTTGGAGACTACATGATAATCACTACATCTTTAAAAATAAAATAAACAATTGGGCGTTTATGTCCCTACGTGTGCCGGAAAGGTACAAACACCGCAACAACACATCATATGTTCACTGCTGGTAAACGAGTGAGTCGGAAATGGCAGAGAAGAACAGGTAACACAGCGCAAACAGTAACTCTTAAAACGCCAAGCTAGATGGCAGGAACAGCCAGAATAGCAGACAAACGTAGATGCCACGAGACTTACATCTGGACAGAGTTACATAGAAAGGACAAAATCACGTGATAATCATGCAGTGTATACACACCCTGACACAGCACTGCAGCAAGGAACAGACAAAATAAAGAAACAGAAGCTTCCGCTAAGGAATTCAAAGCGTAGCCGAGCACGTCCGGCTAAAAATAACACGTTACTGCAGCCCGAATCGGCTCTACTTGTAACTAATGTGTAAAAGAAATATTAACTGTAATAAATTAATTAAATGTGCCGAAATATACGGAAAAGATAAAATTACTGAATGACGCCAAATTACTGTCTGTACAATGTAAAAAAAGTTAATAATAAAAAAAGTAAATAAACCTTAATTTATGAAAATAGACACAATATTTTAATATTTAATTTCTATAAGTTATCACATATATAATACAGCACATTTTCTTAATTCAACAGCAATACTTTAATCATCTTCAGTTCATAAAGCGTCTTATGGGTAATGCAACAGGAGGTTGCAAAACGTGTTCAGTTTATTTCATTTGACATTTCTCATTTAATTAATAGTAGGTACAGTATTTATTTTTCCTTGTACAGCAAAATTTTTTTATCTGCAGTCTTTACAAGGACATGTTTTATGCAGTATAGAGTTTCTCAGTCTTCAACAATTAAAACCTACATCAACAGATACTAGCTGCTTGCACTGTAGAAAGTGCTTTTAGTTTTGTCCTTGTGGTGCTAATATCTGTTGGTGATTCAATTTATAAATTGTAACTTTCTAGACGTAGGCTACATGAAAATATGATCGATAAAATACAGTACACACATTGAGGAGATCGTGGAAAATAGGCTGCAAGGTTACTTATTATAATAAAATGTAGACAGAAGTACACATGCTTTATTGTTTTTGCAGTATTGTATTGAAATCTTAGGTCATGAAAAATATGTCATCCATCTGTGTGTTGTGTATGGTTATGTACTATACAATCAGGAAGAACTTGTCCTATTATTATTATTTTTTGTTAATTTGATTGTATGGAGGAGATAAGAGGTAGGTAGTTGAATGTTTCTTTGAGGTGTCATTATCAAATTATCAGTATACAGTATTCTGAAAATAAGATGATAATCTCCCACCACCAACCCCGCCCCCCCTTTTTTTTTTTCTTAATTGAAAGGAGGTTGTTGGCGTAGGAGTGATGTCTAAGTAATAAGTAAGAAATTCTTTTCATATTGGTAGAGACCCATACAAGATTTCCTCAATTATGCATCCAGGTACGTACTGCATGCAGAAGTTGAAAGAAAATAAAGTTATTTTTATTTATTAATTTTTTTAATGATAGGATTTGAAGCTTGAAAGCGCACATATTTTTAACTTCCATTACAGGTTGTGCTGTGTAGTTTGAAGTAGGCAGTGTTGGACTGTTCCTGGCAGTGTTGTTTTCTCTTGCAGCTCAATGAAGCGAGGGTACTTGTCACACCCCAGATGGCCAGACCCCGCACAGTGGCGCAAGTAATTAATACACTCTTGCAAGTACTGGTGGTATCTTGTTGCTAGTTCTGTGGTGTAGTTTGTGGCAGCAGTAGTGTCCTTGCCCGTATGACCCATTGTGTTAGTTTCGGATCCAAATCATGACTTGTCCAACTGCTCGTTCACCTGGCAAAAAACTGCACTCTTTATTCACTTCAGCACAATGCATTTTTTTTATCAGCCTGGTTTTTCTGATTGTTGAATGTTTGTTAGAACATTAATGCACAGTTACAAAATTGAATATCAATATTTTGTGTGTAGAGTTTTATTTTGGAAATATTGTTTTAAGTGCAAGAATCCTCTGGAAAAATGTTTTATACTGTTCATTAGTCTTTTTTCGTGTTTGTGTTCATGAAGTTTTTTATATCCCAGCATGATCTTTGTATTTTGAAAAATATTTTCTACTTCTAAATTGTTTGTTTTTGACGAATAGGTACGTGTTCATGGTGGAATGAGATCCATTTCTGGATTCATCGTATCAGATTTAATAATATTTCAAAGTAAAGCAAGTAGTGAACTAAATTGGATCCCTCCTCCACTCATAAGATACTGATTTTAGTTTGTTTGTGTTTTCTTCAACCTTACAGTACACATTTAATTTTAATCATATTTTGCTGTAATTGTGACTATTGTGACTGCATTTTCAATGTGCGAATGTAACGTAGGCATTTATAGTCATAGTTGTTAGTGGTCTAATGTGATTTTGTCAGGTAGGTGGTGATGTGAATTGTTGCCCTAACGTGGATGATTCTTTTCTACTGTAGGCTATTAGTGTCACTTAAGTATTTTATGGCTAGTGCCAAGGTTTGTTTGGCCCAGGCTGTTTAAACTAGGGGCCTAAGTTGGAGCTCTACTGGTATACGTGTAGCTTGAAAATGGAGGTGTAAGTCGAACAATTTCCTGAAGTGGTATGCTCGAATCATTCAAGAGCCCTCGTATACGTCCAGACCATACGAGCGGGCACTCTTATCTGGTAGGCAGTTAGTTAGTCTTTTTGTCTTCTTGTTCTTGATATTGAAAATATAATTTAAACAAAATTTTATAAGAACTATAAGCATGTGAGACTGTTAAGGATTTAAATTTAGTTACAAGTGCTTTGATGATTAGAGGAACAACTGCAGGTCTACAAACTGTTGAGGGTTGTTAAATATTAATGCAATTGGCATTAGAAGAAGCAGAATACAAAAAAATATGCTATGATGAAGTAGAAAGCAAAAAAAGCCTATTGGATTTACAAGGTGTACAGTTCAATGAAATTTTCATTTCCTGAAGTATTGCGGAAGCTCTGCGTAGCATTTGCTCCTGTCTTTCCACCAGTAATGTATTTGCCTACTTTTAGTTTGTGGTAAGCATAGTATTTTATGTTTCTCGTATTCCTTGTCGAAATTTATATCATAGACATTTATGTGCATCCGTTATGCCATGTGTGCAAAAAAAAAAATTAAAAAAGTTGACAATTAATTACTGCAAAAAACTCAGTAAATAACTGTACGGGTTTCCCACATACTTTACAAAACTGTGGCATGTGTTTACAAACTGGGAAAAGTGGTAGGTAGAAAAATTATAGAGATTGTCGGAGATAAAACAAAGTAAAATGTACAACACCAAAATTCATTTCAAGAAGACACTTTGAATTTATTCATAAAGTTTCAAATAACCTAGGTTGGCTGACTGCTATTTTCAGTGTATAGTAGTGTTGTGATGTAGGTTGACAAGCACGTGGCGGTGAACGCTGCTTTAGGTGGTCTTGTGGGTTATAAGTGCGTAACTCTAGGTCTTTAGGGCAGAGAGCATGAGAGATTGGTATGGTCCTTCTAGAGTAGTTTGTCATAGAGCTATCCTTGATCCAGCGAATGACTACTGGATGAGCCAAAAAAAGGAAAAACTCTTAACTCGCTAGCGCAGGGCGTCATCTTTACATCTTTAGAGGGTACGGTAGATAAAGTTGGTACACAATGTGATCTTACGAAAGGAGAAAGGCAAAGTAGTTCATTTTCGTAAGGCGTTTATGTTCATAAACACAAGTTACAGTATTTGTCACAGCATGATGAATATAACACTTTCTTTGGTATAAAGTCTATAATCAGGGTTTGCATTTGATGACGTGACATACATTTAGGGCTGAGCCGATATGGTTTTGAAGCGTTGTCGACACTGCTGATACAAACTTACTGATATTGCTGATACAGATACTGATACTGCCTTCAAAAAATAGCATCATTGCTCCTGCAGGTTTTAAAAAAATTAAAAACATATACATATTTTTTTAACATTTAGTGTAAAAAAAAAATTCTAATTTTAGCATGTGTTTGTGAAATTGGCTATTAATGGCTAACATGAAGTAAAGTGGTGTACACACAAGTTCGTGGTGAAATTTATCTTTCAAGAAGTAATGGAAGAATGAAAGATAGTGATATTTTAGTAAAACAAATAATAGAGCCTAATACAACAATTTCAGGGTGTAACTAATGCTTTATGAAAGAAAGAACCACATCCTAGTAAGTGCTTGAGATTAATCATTCACCTACACCTCTGCAAATTTTTATGACAAAAATTATCTTCAAAACATGTAATTACACAATGAATCTTTTCAAAAATAACACATTACAATCGTAACATGAAGAAACATATCATTAGAAACAGTATACAAAACAAAGACAAACTGCAGTATATGGGGGGGGGGGGGGGAATCACTCTTTCAAAAAACAGTAAATTTTTATTTAGAAAAACTATTTTCTTCAGTTAATCTGGCTCAGTTTATTTAGTTTATTAAGGTTCTTTTTTTTTTTTTATTGCAAACAAGTCCTGCTGTACTAAATAGTCTTTCGGAAGCAATTGACCCACACGGTGCAGACAGATACACTTTAGCAACATGTTGTAGAAATCTGTGCCAAGCAGACCTCCAGTACTGGAGTGAGTTGCTGGAAGTGTCAGACCAATTCTCACTGAAATATAAGGTAAATTCTTGCTCAGGACCTACAACACTTAAAGTTGTACTTGTTTGAGTCCTATTCTTTTGAATCAGTGATGTATATAACAATGTGACTCAGTCGACTTTACTGTCCGTTGCTATTTCTATTTGTTGTTTTCCTGTTTCACACAGAGTATCATGATGATAAACTTTACATATTTCAGCTAAAGGAAGCTCTTTGGCTTTGTCAGCAGCTTCTGAAGACGAAAACAAGGTGTCCTTAAATCTAGGGTCAAGCAGTGTACAAAATGAAAAAAACTGATTTTTTTCCATTTCGGCATACCGAGTTTTAAGGGGGCGGTTCACCTCAGTTTTCAACGCCTTTTATTATTTTTATATTTGTACCAGACATTTTTTTTTCTTATTTTAGACATAAATTGTGACTAAATCTTCCTTTTAGGAATTTTTTTTATCTCTTATAGTTTTTGCGTAATGAGTCGTAAGCGTCAAAATTTGCACTTTACGGTTTTATGCACGCCATTAAAACCGACTAACATACCAAACCGAAAAAAATTCACAGTGTACAACAATGTTGTAGGCTGCGATTTGAAACATTTTAAACAAAAATATATATAGTTTTGTATTTTTAAAAAAAAATTTGAAATTTTTGAATTTTCATTTAAAAATTCAGCATTTTTAATTAAATACAAAAATATGTTATTTTTTGTTCTATATATGTCTAATCATAGCCTACAACATTGTTATACACTGTGAATTTTTTTCGGAATGGTATGTCAGTTGGTTTTAGTGGCGTGCATAAAACCGTAAAGTGCAAATTTTGACGTTT
>PNEQ01003683.1:89111-119757 GCA_003012365.1 Medauroidea extradentata | reverse complement strand
GCTATTTTTATATTCTTGTTATTTCTTTTATTTTCTGTTTGTTCATTGTTTTTATCTGACCAGATTCCAGTTTTGGAATTTCATGTTGTGTATGTATCCTGATGACTAAAGCATACTCTGCATATTTATGTTTTCTTGTATTATTTTTAGTTTTCTTTTAACAGTCATTTATTTAGCAATGGAGTATGTCCAAGTAAATGAATCCAGTCATGCACTCCCATTGCACAGTTCTTTCAAAGATCTTAACTGACCTAGTTAATTTTTGAAAAAATTGAATTTACATTTTGTTGTTAATTCCTTGTTATATACTGCTGTAGTGAGGTGAGGATGAACATATTTTGTATGACGGTTTCAGCCTACATATCAAAGTTTTTTTTAAGAAACAGTACCATATTTCTTTCATTGTTTAATATACTTAGAGCCTGTGTATATACCTAGTAATTTGTATGGTTAGAGTAGTTCCCCAATACCACTGTCGATACGTATGCCAGTCTTCTTATACCACAGTTAATTTCTTTTTTATTTCCTAGCAGTATTATTAAGGATTGAAATAAAACTGAGGAAAATAACAATTCTCCTATAAATACATTTAGGAGATGGTCTCCAAAAATTTTAATTGTTATAATAATTTTTATATTTGTACGCGACATGGTTTGTTTTGTAGAGATACGTACATTATAGCTATTTTCAATGTAATCAAAAATTTTTAGCTTTCATGCTTCTTGTATAATGGCACGTCAAAGTCCAAATTTGAATTAAACAGTTTTATATTAGGAAGTCAAGTCACCTGACTTACTGGAATTAAATAATTCAGACTGAAGAAAAGTGTCATGAGCTACGCCACGACCTGTATAAAACAGCATTGAGTAATATTTTTTTGTATTTAAAAAAAATTCAGGAAATGGGCAATGTTTTAATTTGAAATTTTTTGTGTAAATCAAGCAATATTTAATGTGGCTTTTATGCATGACTTGGTGTAGCTCACAGAAAGAAAGCTGCATGGCCATGTAGATGTGCTGCATATTTACCAGATGTTTCCTTAAATTATAGTAGCTTCACTAGGAAAATTATGTACTGAAAGTAGTTTTTTTATGGGCAGCCAAGAATTGAATAATACATTTGGAACTATTTTTCTTGATCGTATTAAATTTAGAACATTACAAATTACATATTACATACAGGACAAAAAACTAAATTACATTTCATCATCACCATTGTATACTTGCAGCTGGAAACAGCGAAACATTTCTTTGTGCCATCTTGGTTATACCATCTGTAGTAGTTCACAACCTTGTACATTATTATTATAACTACATTTTATATCTTCCCTTACAAATTGTCAACTGGTGTTTTGATAAAATATGAATAGCCTCGAGGATTTTTTCCATGCAAATCATCAGCTGTGAATGTTGCTTTACTGATCACTTGCTTGAGCTTGGCCTGTCTCTTTTTGACCATGCTGCTTATCAGAAGAAGAGACTGTCAATAGCCACAAGCTTGTCCGATCGCTCCGATGCCGACTCGATGGATGGCACGTGCTCATCTTTGCCCCATACACCTCCCTCCTCCCACGCTACGCAAGACTCTCCTCCAGTCACGTTCCGTAAGGGGCTTTCTATGGAGGAGCGTTCATCCACTCTCATCAGTAATGGTTCTGCAGAGGAGCGAGTGATAGTTGTAAAGGTGAGTTGCTCTCTCTGTCTGCTGTCATGGGCGTTGTTAGCAGGGAAGGGGGGGGGGGCAGTGGTGACTTCCTTCTCAATAATTTGCATTATTTATTTTTATTTGTATAGTTATTTTTTGTATTGTTTTTTCAAACTGTAATTTTCTATAGGTCATTCGGAATAAAGTGAACACTAAAGATTTAACATTTGAAAAAAATCACTAGCCGTTGCTGCATATAATTCAACATTGACAACAGTTACATTACTGCTTATACAGTTGGCAGCGAATTATCGCACGTAGTTCCGTGTAATTTATATTTAAATACAACATTACTGAAAGACTATCAAATGGAATCGACCTCTTCGTATTTAATATACTGTTGCATGCTGTGTTTCCGAGGGCGGGCTGGATGGGGCCTGTGTCGAAACACCTTGAGGGCTGACCCATGACTCAAAGCCCGAGTGTCTCATAGTGGGAATCCCGCCGAAACTACGTCATAGATACCTGTCCCAACTGCGCTTTAACCCTTCGAGGGCGGTCTACGTGGCTAAAATCATGTCAGAAACATGATGTAATGTCTATTTTAGACCCCTGAATTGCGGGGAAGACCCGACTGTCTGGCCTAGTATAAAAGCGCAGAATCGGCACATTGGGGCAGAGTTCGCTATTGGAAGTGCTTGAGGAAAGTGCTACGCCTGTGGAGAGAGACTGGTGAAGACATCTTGGTGACGTCAAAGTCTACTGTGAGGCGGCAGGCGGCGGCTACCATCGGAGCAGTGTTCGACGAACCAAGAGGACTGCGGCGGCGGGCTGACGGGCGAAGAAGAGGTACGCAACGGGAGTCGAACCGAAGACCTCAAGAGTGAAGACAGCGGTGCTTTCGGGGTGCTGCGCAGCACACGACGATTCATCACCACGGCGGACTATTAAGGTTGTACACTGTCACTACTTGAAATACTGTTGATTGGATATAGGACTGAATTTTATTGTGATTTGTACTGTTTAATTAATTGATGGTAGACATTTTTTGTGCCTTAATTGTCAAAGTTAATTAACGTGTCTGTGACACAGTAGTAATTGTGTGCATAACTAATTGTGTTGTGAGAGTTATAGTTGATTACTGTTTTGTGTATTTCGTAGCTTTGTGAGCTATTAAATCCAGTACTTAATTTAATTCTTTTATTCCTAATTATAAGACCTCCATCCCAAAATAACTCATGGGAATTGCCCACAAATAAAGTTTATGTCTCAAACTTGTAATAATACTATAAAATATTTATTTATGATAATATTGACATACTTACTGCCTGTATAAGTTTACTGAAACGGCACCAGTAGAAAGTGATGTAATCCGGGCTGTTCAAATTCAACAGTCGTTAGCGAAAGGCGTCTAGCGCTACGCGCGCTGACGTAGTTAATTATTTCACCGACAGGTGGCAGGCATCAGAGTTAGGTTTTTGCCACTTAGCTTAGAAGCGTTCAATGACGGTACCGGACGGTACAAGATGAGAGCGTTGTTGTGTTTGTCAATGTGCAATAAATATGGGTTTCTGATAAAACACATTCAAAAGTATTAGAAGTGACTGTTTCCTCATTGGTAATATGTAAGTTGTTATGTGTTACGATCGCCAACATAAGTATCTTGATTTAGAAACAGCAATTTTTTTTGTTTCATACACTAAGAAAATACGTTTTTTTTTTGTTGAGTGCGTCGTTGTTCATGGCAGTATAACTGAACATGTTTGAATTCTTAAATTGCGTGTGTCATTATGGTGTGTTTTTTTGTGGCGGTTTTGAGTTATAAATTCGATTTTCATGTGTACATATTTACGAGATACGTAACGGCAACAGTGCGGGTCGTATAAATTAGAGTGGATGCACAGATACCAGTATTAAAAGATGTTAACTCGCAGGTATTTATAACTAAGATTACTATTGGTTATACATTTTATTCAATACCCGTGTATTTATTGAGTAGATATTGTTGATAACATTTTCAGCCCAGTGTAATGTAGATGTAAACATTGTACAAGCCTATGTAAATTAAAGCACGTGGCAATGTTTACGTTTACATACCGCGGAAAGATATAAACTGGCAGAAAATAGAAATTAATCAGAGCTTTTTTGAGTGCTCACTTTATCCCGAATCACCCATATGTGATATTCTTCCCTTATGCCCTATGTATCAATAACTACAATTATGCTGTATTTCAATATGTTCATTGTCATAAATTTGAGAAATAAGTAATTAAATTATGTTTAAAAATCGGCTTTGAATAAAAAAAAGTCATGTCCCCCTAAAAATTTATAGCTAACGATGCCTATGCTGCTGTTGCTTGTCTTAATTTTTTTTTTTTTTTTTGCTCCTGGAAAGTTCACCACAGTCTGCTTCACATTTAACACGTTCGTATATTATAATTCAGTATCAAGTAATTATGGAAGACGAGTGTACAGATTTAGCTCCAAAGCAACACAAGGGTTGAAATGACTAGCAGCAAATGTGTAAAGAAGAAAGTTAGATAGCATTAATTTATACAATATAAATTTTATGTAAAGGCATTTATTGTAGGGTTGAACAATGGAATTCCTTGCTTGAAATAACGGTGTAGATAATTATTATACGTAGTAGACAGTACTATAAATTTCAGTTACTGCATGTGTGTGTGATAGGTGTCGTGCAGGTGGTAAATTGACAAGTCAAGTAACACACGAATACTAGAGAGGTGAGTGTTCCTGGTTATCTTAAGGCAGCACAGTGCTTCTGTAAATATTGTTGGTTCCTGTCTGTTCGCAACCAAAACACATCTACTTGCTTCCCGACGCCATGATGATTGAACTCGCTTCTCTTGTTTTCAATATGACGGACAGGTGCCAAGTTCAAATCACTGTCAATGTAACAAAAGTACATCTACACAGGTTGGGTACAAACACTGTCACTGGTCAGGTCCTGAAAATTTAAAACTAAAATAATAAAGTATGCGGAATAATTGAATATAATCAAATACTGTAGTTAAGTGCATACTGTGGTACGACAAATAATGTATTTCAGTTAATTACGTCACAATTTGGTTGTTCATAGTTTTACAGTGACTTGTTCGTGTTGGAAATTTTGTTCATAAAATTTTGACGCTTTTTACAAGTCACAATTTTTTTTTGTTTGTTTTTGTAAATAGTACTGAACTAATGGTTGTACATATACATAGTGTTGCTGATATTAATATTCATGACATTCTCTACCACATTCATATTTCTGAATAAATATTTGTTTATTACAGAAAATGGAACCCACACCCACTGCTGATCTTGATAGGACGAACGACAAAGTTTATGACTGTACAACCAATGTTGTAAAGGCAGTTATGTCACTGTCACAAGGTAAGACCATTTTTATATTACCTTATTTATTCAATCACTTTTGAAATTAACGTATATGTTACTACCCCCTTTGAACATATAGGTAGTTAAAGGTATGTTGTCCTGTTAGACTCCATGTGCAAGTAATTTTGAGCAGTGATTGCCTCCTTTATTGTGAGCAGTAATAAATATATACTTTGTTTAGCTTATTTGACTGTTGTTTTCTCTTCCTTGAATATAATTTAGCCTTGTAGTATAATTTTGTTTGCATTTGTACTCAATTTTGAAATAAGTGATTTCGTGTGAGTGACTTTAATAAGGCAATACTCGTTAATTACTAAACCATGTAGAAAAAGATGCACAAGTACTTACAGAATCAGTACTTGCAGGCGAGAGAATACAAAAAACAGATGGATAACACATTTTTTTGCGTGGTAGTGACGTTTCACTGGTCAGGCCAGCTTCCTTGGGACGGCGAGTGTATAATTACTCTGTCCGTCTGTGTACTGTGTTCTCCCACCTGCAAGTACTGATTCTGTAAGTACTTGTGCATCTCTGTGTATGTACGTATTTTTGTAACTGGTAGCCTAGCAACCTCTTCCCACTTTTTCAGTGTTTATATGGCCATACTCTTTAATTCACAGATGGAACAGTACAGTAGTTAAAAATTTCTTGTTTGAACTATCTAAAGATTGTGTTTCCTGTTCTGCTTTTGGTTTGCTTCTACTCATTGTTTGCAAGCGTGTTACCATTAGTCAGAATAAGTGGTACAGAGTACTGTAGTTGGTTTTTTCTCTTAAATTTACAGTATATTATTTTCTTAGTGAGGGGTGCAGTCATAAAACAATTCAACTCACATTCAGCTGTTGAATCATGAAGTCTTAATCTACCTACAAAGTTGTAAGACAATTTTTTAGTTTACCATTTGGCATGCTGCTTACAATTGATTGTGTCATGTATGTTGTGATAATTAGTTAAAAACATCTAAATGCCCATTTTCTGGAAAGAAAAATTTATTTCTGGAGTTGTCTTTTTAAATTTTTGTGCTACAGATTAGAGGGGCGGTCAAAATAAATAGAACAGTAAAATTTCTCTATTACGACCCCTCACGGTTCAGAAGAATTCGTCATAATAGAGAAGTGGTTATAATAAATTGAGTTGTAATAGACAGCATTACGTATTGGTATTGCTAACAAATTAAAAATATTCCTTTGTAACAATTGGAGTTCAGTTTTTCGTTTATAAAAATGTTGAAAACGCATTGTTAAATAACTGTAGTGACTCCTCCAAGAGTTAATAAAGTTTTGAGTTTTAAATATTGCTGTGCTGATAATCTGGAATACCCGATGTGGCCGTATCTGTAGTTGATCGGTTTTTCTGATTAATGGTCCCAGATTACCAATTGCAGACTGCTGGTTAATTTTTTATGTATAAATGAAGTTTATAATGAATACATATCCATTGTTTACTGTAACGTTTTTAAAAGTGCCATAAAATTTATGTTTTACTATTTTCCATTTGTACGACTGTTTACACAACATGTTATTGTGCATAAATCTGATTGAGAATCATAAATAAGTACATACAAGTGTGTGACCAACTTTACAGTAAAAAACTGCTATAACCAGTTGCAATTACTTCACCAGCACTCACAAGCACAGAGCAATAGATGAAAAAATGTTTGAGCTGATTGTCACATTTCAATGCTATTTATTCATCTATGACTTGCTGATGCTGAAACTCATTATTATTGTTTACACTTTCTATTCCCTTAAATCTTAACCAGCAAAAAATATATGTCATCTTTGATGTGTATGTTCATTTGAAATCATTTTCGGTTTAACATTTCATGGGTTTGAGGTTAGAATCTCGCATGTAAATTTTTTTTTCTGTGTACTCATATAATTTAAGCTTCCAGAATTTCCAACTTTAAATATTACATCAGAACTGCGTAAATTAATCAAAATAATTTGGTATAAATAATGCAGACTGTAATTACTTCTTCAGTGACATTTTGGTGTAACAAAGTAGGTATTAAATGAACTAAAAAATTTTGTGTATCGTTGCCCTGTAAGACTTGGTATATAGGCTGTTCAAAATTCCGTGTCAGTATTCTGGGGAAACAATTTTCACATGTAGGGGAACAAAAAAATTTATGTGGACATAGGTCCTAAAAAAACGCACGGTTTCTGCGCTACAGTTTGCAATACATGACGTATGGTTGATAGCTCGCGGGCACTATCATGTTGCTGTGGAGCGTCATTACAGTAGTCTATAACATGTTACTATGCCACACACTACGCCACTAACACACAGACCGTAGAAACAACTGTGACATTTGTTAGGAACTTGTGAAACAATATCGTCAGCAATTCAAAATTCCCTTCCTCAGCACGAACACTTGACTCGATCTGCCGTAGCATCGACTGCCTATCCATTGATGAATCCCTGGGGAATGGGTATGGAATCAACATGTTTTCATGAAGTGCACTCCAAGCCAGCATATGGCCCACATTAAACGTAGTAGGTACTCTCCGTGTGCTGATATTGGGGTTCTCGTCCACTTCATGCAGGAGTTCCTCTTTCACTGCCGGCATCCTCGTCCCTCTCGGCCGTCCTCTGTCACGATTGACTGGTTTGAAGGTTCTGTGTTCACTAAGACAGTGATGGATTGCTTCAAATGTACATCTATCTGTACACCGTCATCGTGGGAAAGGTGCATGATACAAAATCTGTGCAGTGCTGCCATTACCATTTGCCAACCCATACACAAAATGTGCGTTAGCTAACTCAGCATTGGAATAATCCATTTTGAACCTATTCGTGCAGTGATGCACACGCGACACTTGATCCACCTCAGTGCTAGAGCGGGAAATGTGTGCATCCTATTCAATGGTTTGTATGATAGGACAGTGGTACGGGCCTGCCTACAGCTTCAATGGCACTCCACAGCAACATGATCCTGCCCACGTGCTATCAACCGTATGTCATGTATTGCCAACTTTAGCACAGAAACAGCATTTTCGGAGGTATGTCCACATAACATTTCTTGTTCCACGACACTTGAGGATTGTTTCGTCGGAATATTGGCATGGAATTTTGCAACATCCCGTATTTTGGCATTACGGTAATCCGTAAAAAGAATCCGTTTTATTCTATTAAATGAAATAATTAGTACATAATTACTATCAGTAATCAGTTATTTCATATTGGTACATCCCAAATTTTATTACACTACACCATCAGTAAGTCCATAATATGGTTGCAGGTGTTCAGCAGAGCAGGGCAGACCAATATCTGGAGTTGGTACGACGTGTTGGGATTGAACTGAGGGCATTGCTGACCAGTGTTGACTACTTGGTTCCTATTTTTCCTATCAGTGCGCATAGAGAAGTGAGTATACAGTTTATAAAGATGTGGGTATGAATGGTTTAGTCACAAATTTTTTGTTTTGGAATTCAGTTTGTTGTGTTTTGTATATTTTACTTCTGTTTTTGTAATACCATGCCACAGACTGAGTTAATGGAATCATACATGATGATGTGATGAGCAGCATCCGTAGTTAAGTATTTTTTTAATAATAAGTACTGTAGTTGGCTTACTAGTATTTATTCTATCTGTAATTTTTTTAGCCTACTATTTGAAGTAAAAAGTAGACTTACGAGATTACCCTACCATCCGTGTGCGTCACCCGCTTTACCCTTTCCCGTAATAACTTTTGAGTCGGTGGACTGAATTTGATCAAACTTGATACTTATGTACTGTAGCAGTAAGTCATTTCAATCATATAAAATTGCAGTTATTTGAACAATTTTTTTTATCATGTGAGATATCTGTAGAAGAGTTTTTCATAATTTCGTTAATGTACTTGAATGTATGTGTTCGTGCCGTGTTCATGTTTTCACAGTGATAACCATTTAAACATTTTTTGATCACAAGAGCTGTCTGCGGAACCATTTTACAGAATTTCATCTAGTACCTCAGTACACATCTAATAAAGTTTGTTGTGACACTGGGGCACGTCTTTGGAGTGCATGTGGATCAACTCCCACTTCACTTTAACTTGTGGCTGGACAGCACAAGTTGGGCTACTATGAGTATGGTGCCTAGGAGGAAGGTGATTCACTTGACTTCTGGTTCGAGGTTCGACGATGAAATCTATAAGCGCACTGCAGTGTGCTATGGGTTTGGCCATAGAGCAGTGAGTATTATCTAAGGCAGTGGGCGGAGCGGTCGTGCGAGCATGGAGGTTTTCTAGTAGGTCCGGACTGGGACTGTAAAAAAGTCTGCAATCAGGGATTTTGAACATTTCTTGGCCGGCCTTCGCCAAGCTAACTCCTCTTGGCCTGCCTAGGGCAGTAAGCTAACTTAGCATCTGCTAGGGCATAGTTGGGGGTGGTGCAACTGAGTCGACCCCATAGTAAAGGGTGATAGGGAGTGTGAGCGCGCACAAGAATAGGGTAGACTGCCACACAAGGGCAGTGCGTTCATCACCAAGTTGGGTGCACGCTGTAGGTGCTGAAGCAGTAATAAACTGGTACTGTTTTAGAAGAGAACTTTTCCTACTAGTTAAGACTACCCGCCCCTTCTGCAGGAAGATAGGAGAACCTGGAGCGGCCGAAGGAGACACACCCAACACACAAGCACACGGCAGCTGGTTATAGGTCAGGAGTAGGCACTGCCAGTAGGTCTCCACTGCCTCATCTCCGTAAGGGGTTGAGCGTTGCTGCATCGGAGCCGAGGCTGTTGGTAGTGTGGTGGCTACAATGAGCCTGAGCTAACAGACACATGGGACGCCCCGAATATTGGAAGCCGAGGTGAAAGCGACGTACTGAGAAGCGTGCATGCAAGGCACTCGTCGTAGAAGCTGCACCCTCCCACCAGTCGGACCAGGGAGCCAATAGCAACGGAAGCAGTAGCGAGTGTACCGTTCCCGGCACGAGTAACACCTTCGTACACGACGAGATATTGCTTCCCCACCCCCATATCTTGATCTTCTGACAAGCTGCGCGAGTACAGGCCCAAACGCAGCGTCGACGTTTGCAAGCCAAACTCGAGGAGGGATACACGATTCCCAGTGGAGTGGGATTCGAGCTGTGGAAACACGTAATAAACCCATTAGAATACAGGCCAAAGGAAGAACGACAGTTGGAGGATGATTGGCCATTTCCTTTGGTGGAAGTGGACTACGAGCCCCCCACCCCAACCGAATACCACACAGTACCCTTCTCCAAAGAAACTTGGCAAAGAAGGCGGAAGCCAACTGAGCCAGCCCATTGTTGAGAGTCCACTCACCCTGAGAGGTAAGAATTAATGGGACAAGAGCTAGTTGGGAACAACCCACAAACCAAACCCCCCTGGTCATAATAAGTTTTGAAGCAATCCGACTTCTCGAAATACTCAAGTTACCTTCCTTGAGTACATGGCAACAAATAAAACTGCCTAATTGGTGGGAAAAAATGTAAACAGACATAAACAAAACAACAGCAACAAGAAACTGAATACAAAGTGTTGAAAATATTGAGGAAAGAGGCACTGAAACTCATATTTTATGCTATATAACTATATAAAATAACCTGTAAGAATGTCTCAGCTGTATTTTATTCCTGCCATTGTAGAACCCTGAATTACTTGCAGGAATTTAGGCTGTGTCCAAATCTGTAATATGTTCTCACTAAGTGCACTCCTAATTTTACCAAATCACTGATTCATATGTACTTGTCTGGATTATTCGGCCAAGTCAACATCTTTTCATACTAGTCACTGGCTGCAATATCAATAACTAACATAAAATAAAACTGTGGAACTATGAGCTTGAAAATACTGTGCAACTGACATGATAAAAACAGAAAATAATATTTTAATTAGCTTGACAGTTTATGTAATTATTTTTTCTGGAAAATATTCACACGGCACAAAGAGAAATTGACAGCATAGGTTTATTTACATACAGCTGAAAGACATTTTGAAAATAATTACATATTGAAATTACAGAAACACAAGTACTCACATGATATGTGGAGCTTGAGGACGACACACATTTTGCACGTAAACGTGTTTCGCGACATTTCGCCAGAAAGGTGGCTTCTTCAGGTGAAGAGTAGACTGGTACTGCAAGATGGTGGGCTGTAATTGGTTGACCTAATGGCCAGGAAGCAAACTAGGGTAGGCGGCAGATTTGAATGTATGATGTGAGGTGTTATCTGATGTTAAAGCCTCGAGGTTCTCGGGATTTGGTTATGTACTGGTGGGCCAGCTACCATCACCTATGTTTCTGCACTGCTGGTGGATGGTGTTAAGGCTTTTACTATCCTGATTGTGTAGCAAGAGTCAAAGTCCAGGTTGTGAGATGCTCTATGTGGGCTTGTCCAGGAAGTCCACATTAGAATCAGTTAGAGCCTTTTCGGTGTCCGTCTTATGGCCATTCATCCTCTGCCTAAGAGTGTTGGTGGTGAGGCCTATGTACTCCACTGTACAAAGTTTGCATTGTAGCTGGTATATCAGGTTCTCAGTGGCACAGTTGTAGCTGCCCAGGATGGGGTAGGTTTGGTTTGCGAGCCTGCTATTGAAGGATGTGGATGGCTGATGTATGGCACATGTGCCGCAGCGTGGACTATTGCATGGATGTGATTCCTAGGTAGTAGTAGGTGTTTATTGACTATTTCGCATGGTGGTAGTTTGGGACGAACTAGTTTATTTCGAAGGTTAAGGGGGGCGTTTGAAGACTAGTCTAGGAACTTTTGAGAATAAGTTCAGAGTGAGTGGTGAAAATGATAACATTTTGTGACCAGAATTAAGAATGGTTTTCAGTTTTTCTAGGTCTACATGATATGGTACTACTAGAGGAATATCATTGCTGTTAGTCTTGGTAACTGTTCCCTTGTCTGAGATAGCCAGCTGGATTTGGTTGTGGACCAGTTGTTTAGGGTAGCTCTGTCTCAGAACACCTGAGCTATGCTGTCACACTGTCTGTTAAGGTCTTCCTCACTGGAACATATTCTTTTGGCTGTAGTTGCAAGGCTGTGTGGTAGAGATTTTTTGGCATGGAAGGGATGGTAGCTGTTGAAATGAAGGTACTGTAGGTTGTTTGTAGGTTTGGTGTGCACAGAGGTTTCAATCAGGCCATTGTGGAGGGTGAGCTCTACATCCAGGAATATACGGTAGCATGAGACTGGGAATATGACCAAGTGAAATTAACTGCACTATAGGAGTTCAGATCATCTAGGAAACTGGTGAGGTTATCCTCTGTAGAGGCCGAAATCATGAAGATATTGTCAATAAAGCACATCTAGCAGAAAGGTTGGGTCGGTTGGCGATGCAGAAACTTTTCTTAGAGTTTACCAATGAACAAGTTGGCATATGAAGGGGCCATGCGAGTGCCCTTTGCTGTTCCCTCGACCTGTAGGTAGACTTTGTCCTGAAACCTGAAGCTGTTGTTAGTTAAGGTGAGTTCTACAAGAAATGCAGTGGATGGTTTGTTTTATTCTATTGCACAGTCCTGCTGCGTGTGGTATGTTGGTGTCAATTTTAGTAGAGGATGCAAATGTGAGGCCGTTCTGGAATGTGCTGTTCTCTGCAGGAGAGAAGTTACGGTTAGACAGATTCAGTATTGGAATTTTCGGTTCGCTTGTGGTCTGAGATTTTGTTGCCGAGGATGGTAGTGGTTGTTGCTTGGGTAGGTCATTGGTTATGTGTGCCAGAGTTGGAAGTTCAATGATGCTAAACATGGTTTCTGGCCAATCAGAGGTGAGGCTGGTTTGGTATGGCAAGGTTGGTAGGTAGATGCACTGGGGTAGTAAAAACCTTAACACCATCCACCAGCAGCGCAGAACTTAGCTGATGGTAGCTGGCCCACCAGTACGTAACCAAATCCAGACAACTAACAGGCCTTAACATCAGATGACACCTCACATTGCACTTTCAAATCTGCCGCCGGTACCCTAGTTTGCTTCCTGGCCTCTAGGTCAACCAATTACTGCCCGCCATCTTGCAGTACCAGTCTACTCTTTGTCCGAGGAAGCCACCTTTGTAGCAAAACGTCGTGAAATGCACTTTTGCACAAAATGTGTGTCGTCCTTCTGTTGTGTGTCACTATTAAGCTCCATGGTACCGTGTGAATACTTAAGTTTCTCTCATTTGAATATTTAATTTGTTGCCTTGTGGCCTTTGTCTCTCTCTATAAAACATTTTGAAAATATTTTCAATTACTCCCTGAAACACTACATAATCTCACAAAATATCAAATTCAGCAGCTGAAACCAATAAGGCAATTATGCTGAAACATCCAGCAAGTAAGTAATTTCATGTATGTGTACTGTACTGATAATTCTTACAATAACCCCACAGGTGGTGACAAGTATATACAGATATGTATATGCTTCAAGGAAATTTGGATACAGCATTAGACATAACACTATAATTGACAAAACCTGCTCACGTGATTGAGCAGACCGACCTATTTCCAGAATGTGATCATTTTTATAGTACTGTACTTGGTAAGGTGGTTGACTTTTATGAATTTTGTTTATGCTTTGTTCATACTTTCAAAATTACAGCCATTTAAACATTGTTGATCATGTAAAATAACTGTGTAAGCAGTTTTCAGAATTTCATCATAGCACCTTTGGTAAGGTAACTTTCCTTTTGTATGATTCTTTCATGCTGTGTTTGATATATCAGAATGTTAGGTGTCATTTTATACATTAAAAATTTACGGTAGATATTTATTTTATGTGATTTTGAAGTCAATAATTTTAAATTGAGATGTCACTTGAAAGTTTGTTTAAAAAATATGTACATATTATAATTTTTATTTAAATTAATGTAATCATTGCTCTTTTGTGCATATACTGTATGATTGGGGAAATAGTTTATAAGTTTAAGGGAGAATACAATCTTACAATCTCGTCTTGTTCCTCACAAGAATCATTCTAGAATCTCTCTTAACTGGCATGAATAAAGAGAAATATACAAGATTAGATAAGAGCATATACAATACATATAGAGATATGCATACATATAAAAAGAAGCATGTGTGTGTTGTAAATATAAACAGGTCATCCCTTAACAGCATGAGAACTATTAAGAAGTGCTGTAATACAAAGGTGGGTGAAACAGGAGTACCTGAAGAAAATCTGCTGACCATCTCGTTTCCCATGAACAAAAATCTGGAATAATCCTGTTAGGAATCAAACCCGAATCCCTGTGGTGGGAGACTAGTGCTGCAATGGCACCCTTGAAAATTTTTTTTCATTAAATCTGTAGTGATGTAATTGTAAAAACTTTTTGCAGGTGGAGATGGCTCACAAGGTCCTTAGCAAAGACATGGGAGAGCTGGTAAATGCCATGAAGCTGGCTCAGAAGTATACACCAACAACACTGGATGCAGAGTACAGGAAGTAAGTATGCATTATGTTTATATTACAGTATATGTTTCTTAAAATAGTTTTGCAACACTGAAAATAAATTTTATTTTGTGTGAAATCAACCATATTTTAAATGTAAACAGCTGATAAAGATTTATGTGGTAAACGGGCCTCCTTGGAAATTATCTGAGCTCAGAATTGTATGCAAGTAAGCTTGTCATTATTTGTAGTGGCACATTATAACAATAATTGAGGAATACTGTATTTCCTTAATACCTACATTATGAAAAGCAGTTGATGTGACTCAGCTGATACTTACGAAATGGCAGTTACATTAAAGGATTGTAGTAGAACCAGGATGGATAAAATATGAGCATGAGAGTGAAAGAAATAGATATTTTATGTAACATTCACCTTATTTTAAATTCTAGTATTTCGTCACTATCTAGTTCAGAAAAATTTTGTTTTGTTTGTGTGTGTGTGTCTGTCTCTGTGTGTGTCTGTGTGTGTGTGTCTGTCTCTGTGTGTGTCTGTGTGTGTGTGTGTAACTGTATCTGTCTGTGTCTGTGTCTGTCTGTGTGTCTGTGTGTGTGTGTGTGTGTTTGTGTGTGGAGGTTTGCACACACACACACACACAACATTTTACAGCTGATAAGTTTCACACAGTACTGAATTTTAATGAGTTTTGGTATACCTGTATTCCTTTTGTAAAACCCTTGTTTGAGATTTTGTGTGTGTGAGATTTAGGTTTGGGATTTTGTGTGTGTGAGGTTAAGTGTTATATTACAGGTTGGTCAAGGAATGGTTTCGTGTGCATTGAAGCCATGCAAGTGCCAGTGGTCCATGTTTGAACACTGATGTTATCATACTGCGTAGGATCACATCAGCTATGCCCACAGTCGCTTTGCCACCAGAAGTTCAGGAATGGTTTAATGAACTGGAGTTGGCAGACCTTAGTTTTCACACTCAAGGGGCTATTGATATGCTCCTAGGAGCTGAACTTTATGCTGATGTAATTGATGGTGGGCAGATCATTGGACCAGAAATGTTTCCATCAGCTTTGTATAGCGTCTTTGGATGGATCCTCATTAGGCGTGTTGCATGTGGTAATGCTAATGACTCTTTTTTGTACAGAGTGAGGGATCCCTGGATGTGACAATGAAACTGTTTTGGGAGGTAGAGGAATCACCAATTGTTCAGCACCAGGATCCAGAGGACATTGCGTGTGAATTACAGTTCCGTGAAACTCATTCGCGGGACAGCAGTGACGGTACATTTTCAGATTACCATTTAAGAGTGACAGTGTACTGGACTCAGGGGATC
The DNA here is from genome assembly GCA_003012365.1 of Medauroidea extradentata. Lineage (NCBI taxonomy): Eukaryota > Metazoa > Arthropoda > Insecta > Phasmatodea > Phasmatidae > Medauroidea > Medauroidea extradentata. Next base: position 104,050 of record PNEQ01003683.1, on the reverse strand, counting down.
CGCACCAGCAAACACTAAACTGTTTGCATCATTTGGAAAAGAGACTGACGATCTCACCCTCCTTTAAAGAGGAATATGGCAAGTTCATGTGTGAATATAAAGAACTTTCCCACATGGAACGTATCACAACAGGGCAGGACAAATCCTCGAACTACTACATACCCCACCATGGTGCAAGGAAAGAAGTTCCACTACTAAGTTGCGAATAGCATTTGATGCTTCAGCTGTGACCATATCAGGGAAATCATTGAACAACATCTTGCTGAAGGGGCCAAAAGTACAGAAAGGAATTGTTGAGATTATTTTAAGGTTTCACACTCACACAGTTGTCTTCACGACAGATATCAGTAAGATGTACAAGCAAGTTTTGGTGCACCCAGAAGACAGTAATTTTCAGATGGTATTATGGAGAGACTCACCTGAGCTACCTGTCACTAAGTATTAACTCAACACAGTAACGTATGGGTGTATCATCAGCCTCATTTTTAGCAATGAGAAACTTTCATCAGTTAGCAGCAGAAGAAGGGATCCATTACCCTGAAACATATTTTTGTCAACGATATTGTCACTGGAGCAAATTCGTTGGAGGATGCAGCCAAGCTTCAGTCAGATTTGATTGTTTGGTTAAAACATGGAGGGTTTCAGCTTAGGAAATGGGTCCAGTAGTCACCAAGAACTTCTAGAGAACCTGCCAGTCAGTCATCTTGAGATTCCTCTTTCATTCGATGAAGATGGGTTCATAGTCATAAAGGTTTTGGGGCTAGAGTGGGACAAAACTTGATGGGTTCTCATACCATGTTATGCCCGCAAACTCCACATCCACCAAACGAAACATACTTTCTAACATAGCAAGGATTTTTGATCCATTGGGTTGGCTCTCCCCTGTTGTATTCAGAACTAAAGCATTCTTGCAGTCTCCTTGGATTCTAGGTGTTGGTTGGAATGATCCTCTGCCGAATGCATATCGAAGATTTTGGGAAACTTTCACAGCTGATTGCCATGTACTGAAGAGAATTGGAATCCCTAGACACGTGCTTCCTGCAGGTAGCATGGAGATGCAGCTACATGTCTTTAGTGATACTTCTAGCAAGGGATATGCTGCAGTAGTTTACCTTAGGGTCACTAACATTTCAGGACGTATTTGTTACTTACCAAGTCCAAGGTTGCAACCATCAAGACTGTTTCGCTTCCGCGACTAGAACTTTGTGGTGCACAGCTTGGAGTGAAATGACTGAGATATGTGGAGGAAGTTCTAGTAAACACAATTAAATTGTCAGCCATTAACTGCATGGTTGGATTCTACTGTCGTGCTGGCCTGGCTCCGTACCTCACCTCATCGCCTTAAAACATTTGTTGCCAACCGTGTGGCTGACATTGAAGAGAGAGTACCACCCAACCACTGGCAGCATGTATCATCAAGGTGGAATCTGGCTGATTGTGCTTCAAGGGGTTTGTCCCCACGAGAGCTTGTAGACCATTAGCTGTGGTGGAACGGGCCTTCTTGGCTGTGTGAACCACCTTATCAGTGGCCTCAAATTACCACCTCTCCGGATTTGCAGGATCTGCCAGATGTACAGGATCAGACTGTGAATTCTATGATTGTGGCTAGGGAGACAAACCTGTGGTTCACAGAGATGGCACAGATGTTTTTATCGCTATGGTGGGTACAGCGGGTTATGGTATTTGTGTTCCAGTTTGTCCGGAATCTGAGAGCAGCTTACCCTCAGACAGTTGGGACCATTATCTGTTGATGAACTCAACACAGCGCTCAAGTTTTGTATCTAACAAGTACGAGCTGACACATTCAAGGAGAAATTGCATAGTCTGAAGGACAACAGAGAATTTTCAGCCTGCTTGTGATGTTAACACCATTTTTGGACATTGATGATATTTTGAGGGTGGGAGGACACATTTCGCAGCTCTTCGCTCCATTTTTAGACTTAACACCCAATTTTGTTGCCTAAGGTTGGCAATTTGGATCCTATCTGCAAGAAGAGCAGTCAAGTCTCGAATACGTAAATGTAATCCATGCTTTCGCACAAACCCGTCAGTGTGTCAGTCAGTGATGGGAAACTTGCCAGCAGCTAGGAAGGGTTCAACAGAATCACTACACAGTTTTAAAGGTGCAAAAACTCACAAGGCATATCTAAGTTTGTTTGTGTCCCTGACCACTCCAGCAGTGCATCTAGAGGTGGTCTCAGAATCTAGTACAAGTGCGTTCTTAGCTGCCTTTGATAGATTTTTGGCACGCCGTGGTTTGTGCGTCCATGTAAACAGTGACTGTGGCACCAACTTTGTTGGTGCTAGTAACCATTTTGGAGAGCTGCACACCTTTCATTCCAGAGAGACGTGGCATTTCATCCCACTATCATCACCTCACTTTGGAGGAATCTGAGAGGCAGGTATTGTAACGGGTCTGCTTCTACTGTCTACGTTGTTATTTGTTTATATGTACAGTAAAACCTCTTCATAACAACCCCTTATATAACAACCACCTCTCTATAACAACCCTTTCCTCAAGAACCGTGGGGTTTTAAAATAGGGGTTTTGCTGTATATTTAAACCTCTTTATAAAGACCACCCCTATATAAAGACCCTATTCTAGGGAACCGTGAGGGGTCTTTATAGAGAGGTTTTACTGTATATAGAGGTTATGATGTTACAATGTTCCTGTTTGCGGCGATAAAATGTGATGGGGCTCCGTCTACGTTGCCAATGTAGACTAGTTGATTCCGGGACGTAACTCTCCTCCGTTGCTATTGCAAGTAGTTAGCAGGCAGAAAAATGGCAAAACACAGCGAGCTGATGCAGAGGCGGTGTCTTATTATGTTGATGCCCGGATAGCAGTGAGGTTAGTCCGAAACGGATAAAAAATAATAATAAGAAAAATTATATCGGCATTTTTTTTATTTAACCTTTCTTTTGATGCACTTTAACGGACAAAGGCAATTCATAAAGCGAGTACTCGCCCAGAGTTAGTTGAGGTGACTTTTCTATCTACGTATTACGACTTGCCGCTTCCCTCCGTAATAGTACTTGGTCCGGCACTTTATCTACTTTAGTTCTGACTACGCGGTTATCAATACCTACTTCTGGTTACATTACTATAAAATGAAAAGGCAGTACGCCAAAAAAGGAGAGACAAACAAAAAGACTGATCTCTTCTAACGAATCCGTCCTTTTGTCTTCACAGCCCCTCTACCACGTCCAACATGTCCTCTTCCTGCCGCCATGACACCCCAACTAATCAAAACAATCAGCCGGCCATTTCCCGGCGACCGGTCACGAGCTCCGATGAAACACAGCTACTACTGACCGATGACAAACACAAACAAGAAACCTTTGCTGGGCGAACACCCGGACTTACTCGGCCGAGCGGCGGAGGGATACATCAGGATCCAACTTGCCTAAAAAGCTGGTTAATTGACGTTTATAACCTAAAAATTGTATGTAACATAGATACTGATAAATTTACAAAGCATTTTATTCCATAATACCAGCTAAATATTCATTAGTTTATTAATTGGGGATGTGCAGCGTCATCAATCTGCCGCGGATCACCACCTTCACGGAGTTTTGCGCCCGACACTACCACCCACATCGATCGAGAAACGCCTGGCAGAGCTCATCGCATTCCAGCACGTCCCTGTATGTGCCTCCAGGCGAGTGAACTCTGACCTGTCTGCCAGATAAATCCATCCAAAGCCCAGGCTAGCTCAGAGCTTATTTGAAATTTCAAAAGCTAGCACTTCTCTGTACGTGCTTCCAAGCAAGAGAACTATGACCAGCCTGCCACATAAATCCCATTCCAGGAGAAGCAAGCTAAGAAGCTACTTAAAATTTAAAAAATCCAAACAAGGCAAAATATAAGAAAAGTTTACTTAGAAAAGTTGCTTGAAATTAAATTAGCTTTAAAATGAGTCCAAACACGATGTAAATCTTTTAAAATTGACATGTAAAATTAAATACTTTTCTCTTGCTTTAAAGTTAAATTTAAAATTAAAAAGAAAATTTTGATGTAAATTTCTCTACTCGCATCCCCAATTAATAGGTTGGATCCCGCCGTATACATCCTTATCCCTGGTTAAGTTGGCCTACTTAATTTGTTATAAACAACAGAGAAAAAAATATTAAGACAAAAAAAAATTGACATTACTGCATGATAAGAGGCCAAGTAAGTGCTACGTGCCAGTGCACGTCACAGTATCAAGGCAACCAAGAGGTTTGTGGGTGACCAAGAGCTGACCTTTGAGGAATACACCACCTTGTTTTCTAAAATGGAGGCAGTGCTGAATTCTAGGCCATTGTGCGAGCTGAGTGGAGATCCCAATGATTTGGAAGTGTTGACACCTGGCCATTTCCTTATAGGAGCACCCCTAACTGCCGCTCCTTGCAAAGATGTTACGTCAGTGGCAATGAAAAATCTTAGTCGATGGCAACTCATCAACCAGGCCACACAACACTTCTAGAAGAGATGGAACCAGGAATACCTTCATACATTGCAGCAGCGTTCGAAATGGTCCCACACCTCTCCAAATTTAGCAGTAGGTCAAATAGTGGTTATGAAGGAAGATAATTTGCCACCTCTTAAGTGGAGTTTGGGAAGAATCTCAATTCTACACCCTGGAAAGGATGGCATCACCAGGGTTGTAACTGTTCGTACAAGGCAAGGCTTCCTGAAGAGACGTGACGCGAAGCTTTGTCCGCTTTCTTTACAGTGACTCCGATGAACTGTATATGTGTAGATAAAATTACCAATTCATTTTAGTGGGCACTGTGTGTGGGATTTTGTGTGTGTGAGATTTAGGTTTGGGATTTTGTGTGTGTGAGGTTGGTAACAAAACAAATCAGAGAGGAGAGACATGGCTGGCGTGTAGTTTGGTTGTTACGGTGGTTATGTCTCCGTGAGACATATTACATACTACATATCACTGTTTTTGGTATTCATCATTAACCTTGCGAGGTTGCTGGTCCTCCGGACAAGTGAATTGATGAGAACAACCCTAATGTTGATGTGCATCCCACATGAACATATTTATTTTCTGGCTTCACATTTATCACAAGTCAATAAGATGGTAGGTAGATAAGATGAGTATTCATGGATATACGCCGGCGTATATCCATGAATACTCATCTTGTCATACATCCCCATTGCAAAATCTTTCAAAGATCAGATAGGTAGATAGTTAGGCCTAAAATCTTATCAACAGCGGGGTCTTTTCAGATGACCTTCTATAGTTCTGTTAGACAGGAAACTGAAGGATAAAGCCATCATGTGGAATACACAACATGAGTATACCCTATATATGTAGTATTGAGTGGTTTCAGAACTTGGAGTGATTTTGGTAAACCATGAAAAACCAGGATCTACATGAGCCGGTAATAGAACCCGGATCCTCCAGAGTGAGTCTAATGGGTTGGCATTATGCCACGTTTCTGGGAAAGTCAATTAAGAATTTTCATGCTTAGTGAATACCTGTACATTAGGCAGTATGCAGAGTGGTAAGTTTTGGACAGAATGAGCAAACTACCAGCCAGAGCTTTATTTAATTTTGAATAAAGATAAGCTATTTTCATAAATGCAGGCATTATGTTAGCTTCATTAACAAACCAAAACGTTTCCAGCTTACTTTCTTGAAATACAGCAGAACCTTTATGTATCTATGGAACACATTCTGTGATCCCATTTTTTATTTCTCTACATTTTGAGACCATATCCATTTAAATGTCTATAAGGAATGAAATAATTTGTCAGTCCCCTGAGGAATGATGGGTAAAGGTTTTGCTGTATAGGGCAAGGGGATTCCTTTATATCTTTCACACGAAAGGAAGTACTTACATACATAGTTTTAACACAAGGCCTGGAAACAGCCTGCTACAATGCTGTTTGCAACCTGAATGAAATTACTTTCGAATTATTATTTATTACACCATTTAGTAGAAAATATCATCTTATAATTGCTGTAGCAATGCAGTAAAAAAAATTGGCTTTGAAGTTTCTTGTAAAGTTGAAGGAAGGTCTTAGCATAGAATTGAATGACATGTATTAAATTATGGTAGTTGAAACATAATATTGTGTGCCAGGGGAATGCTGTCAGCCGCTCACATCTTGGCTATGGATGCAAAGAACCTCTTGGACGTCATCGACTCAATTAGGATAAGACATCCAGAGGTGAATGAGTTTGTGTGTAGTGGAGGAGGGAGTCGGTCGTTGGAGAGTGACTTGCAAGACGATGGCTGTGAGCTGCAACTTGCACAGTCACCTCACAGTCAGAGGAGCAGCTTGGAGCGACAGAAGGTGCCGCCACTGACGAGTTCGGTCCAGGTCGCCGCAGTGACTGCCAGCATCCTGCCACAGCAAGCCCAGTACAGTGTTGCGAGGAAGCTCCCGCTAGTCGGTCTCGCTGCACCTGTGTCCGATACAGCATCGAATGGGCCGATGGCTCCGCTGGATAGCTAGCGTATGGTTGATGGCATTACATCTAACTGCAGTAATCATACTGTACGTGAAAACGAGACTTAAGTTTTAAAGTTAATGAGGAAATAGCAGAGTACAATAGATGTTGAGTTTTTAATTTTGTATAGCAGAATACAAGCAAAAGCTGGTTCCTTTTTTTTTTTTTTTTTTTTTTTACAATGCTGTGATTGTTAAAATTAGTGCAATTTGTATTTGTCATTTTTTTTGTAGATACAGTATCTACATAAAATACTATGTTCGTTGCTCTTGGTAGGTACTAAGTTATGTATATCATGAACTCTGCAAATTATCAGTCGTGAGTTATGTGCTTATTAGACTTTTAGATTGGAAATTTATTTCTAGTAGACACTTGTCAACATTCCCAATTTTAGACACAGTTGTGCACTGTTTTGTGTAGACATTTTTGTTCACATCATTCCTTTCATGTTTTGTAAAGGGGCACAAAATCAGACATCACTGTTGATAGCTATAATGATTATTACTTAGTAATCAGTAGCTTGGCCAAACAATATCAAATGTCTAAAAGTACTATGTATTCCCAGTTTGTAAGCTGTGCAGTACTTTCCACATGGTCAGGAAATGTCATACTAAGTTGGCCAGAGAAGGTGGTGGTTCATGTTATTAAGACTAGCTATATAAATATGTATGCTAATTTTACATACAAGTATATATTGCCCACAGTACGATTCATTTAAAAATGAGTATACCCTATATATGTAGTATTGTTGGTTTCAGAACTAGTGAATTCACCAAATCAATACTTGAGCATACCAACTGCTTGAAATACCGTAAAATAATGCCACAAAATAAAGTGAAGTAACACTAGGTTGTTCATAGTAAAAGTGAAGAATTTAGGAGACGTTCTAGTCAAGAATAAAAAAATTTTTTATTTAATTGTGGCCTCAAATATTGACTTTTGAGTTCTGCAAAATCTGTACACATGCTTATCACTTGCACTGTTATATTTATAATATGTTCTGAACTAACAAGTGGAATGGTATTGAAAAGGACTTTCTGTTCGTGAAATATGAATGTGCTAATTCATTTGGGACAAGAGCAGGTCATGTGTACCTCTCTGAGAAATTATTATTTAAGAAATGTTTGGGTTTTTAGGGGTGTCATAATGGAACCTTTCAATTTTACAAAGTAACTTTCAGAAACTGTGATGACTTGTGAAATTGGGACCCAATTTTGATGTTGCAGTCATTCAGTCAACCTTTTACAATAAGTAAATTGGAAATTAATAGTAAAAAAGACCAAGAATGGAAAATTAAAAATTTTGTGTACGTAATTAAAAGAAGGGAAACTGCAGCAAATGAGTTGTTCAAAAGAGTCAACCACATTCATATGTGGTTGTATAAAAGAGGGCTCTTATGGAGACAGCACTGATTGTGAACTGGGGAAAACCAGGTGGCGCAAAGAAAATGTAGTTCAGTTATAACTTATTGTTAAAGTTAAACATTCACTTGTCCAACCGGTAGATGATCAATGTGTGATAGTGGTAGTATCAAGATTTTTTTAATGCTTGCCATTCATGAAGCATTTTATTACAGATCTCTTATGTAACATTCTCCCATTTGTTTTTAAATATTCATGTGTATTTTTTTTACAACTTTGTTTTTATTCTCTTAAATGACTTACTACAAATTAAGATATGCATACTTGTAATTTTTTTTATTTTGCTTAGTATTTCTGGAAAAAAAAAAGTAAAACAAAATAGACAGTACACTTAAATGTGTTCTGTATATTTATTATGTACAGTAGATATAAATTAAGTATGCTTGAAATTGCCACCGAGTATGAGGATACACAATGTTTTTGTAATTGTTGAACAATTTAAGGTTGTTCCTTCAGAAAGTATACATGTTAAAATTCAGTTATTTGTGTTCTCATATGAAAGTGAACCAAAATATTCTGTTTGACAGAGCAGCAGTGCAGTTACTTGTTTACTTATGATATATTTAGAGTGAGTGTCTGAAGGTTGATAATAACGATCTAAATAAAATGATGACTTGTAACAAGAATGAAACATATTTTATCCACGCCTTGGATGAAATCTGAAATATGCTGTGAACTTTCATGAGAATATCAACTTTTATTTATTGAAAAATGTCAGGAGGAAATGAAACGTGGAAATTAGGGGGACACAGACCTGTAAATAAACAGAAAAAAAAAAGGCACCTTTGTGCATTGTACATGTTTACAAGTTACCCAAATGGTGCAAAACTATGCATTTTCTGTACTTGTATAGCACTTATACATTTTTGAAACACATATTGCACAACTGACTAGAGTTGCAGTAATGACTTGGCTTTTAAATAGTGTGCAGTGTTAATAAGTTATTGATGAACCATTATAAAAGAAAGTTGCCTACATTCATTTGTAGTAAAAACTTTTTTGAATAATCCAGTTTTGCTGTCATTAAATGCTGCTAGTAAAAACTATTCCTGTAAAAATTTAAAGAAAGTATGTAATTATGTGTATAAAGATTTGTAAATTAAATACATACAAAAAGCTTTAGAATTTATTTTGTAATGCCACCTCTAACAGTTGTGATGAAAAATTAAATCATCCTATTTGTAAGAAAAATCCGAGGGGAGAGGAGGGAGGACTGGACTGGTAGTAGGGCAGTGGAGGGGTGGGTGGCAGTGGAGGAATAGTGGTGAGGAGAGGAGAAAAATACGGGGGAGACATGAGTTAAAGGAAGATGGAATGAGGGAGGTAAGTTTATTGGTTGTGTTAGACTGTGTAAGAGCAGCAGGATATTTGAAAAGGTACAGTAAGACTAGAAACTGTATCTGAAATTATGCACTGGTTTAATTTTTTAATTTTAACTTTACATCTAAAAAAAATAAAATTTACCAATGGATAAGCAAATAAAATGCTCGGATTGCTCTCTTTAGTTAACTAGATACACATAGCGTACATTATTTTAAAAATGCAACTGCAAATTAATCAGTCTCATCAAATTTTATCTTTTTACTCAAAGCTTTTTCTGCTCTGGCGAGCAGTTTGTCTTTGCCTCTCTTCTTCTTTTTTTGCACATTAACCATATTATGCCTGTCTTCTTGAATCCTCTCCCAGTATTTTTTATCATCCTCTCCTGAAACATTTCATCAAGTATTGATGATATTTGAAGGCCACAGTGCAATATTATGTTCCCTTAAGCACATTTTTAATACATAGATTAAAACACATAGCAAAACTAACTGCAAACCATTATAGTGACCAAATTTAGCTGTCATTATTTCAAGCATTAAGTTAGACAATGGTTTGCTATCTTTTGTCGAAAAAACATGCTGAATCAATACACAAATTTACTAACGTACATATCCTTTTACCCCTATGAATAGAAACAGATAATTATAAATGAAAGTAGGTAAAATCTGTAGTTCGTGTGTAATGCAAGAATTTTATGCTTATATAAAGGGTTGCAAATCACTTTTCACATATGCCATGTCTATCAATGGAAAAAAAGGCACACATGCTGTTTTTGCACTATGTGTCTGTACCAGAAATGTGTGATATCTGATGACACATTACTTTGCTGTTTGCTTCCTACAGAGTTTTGTAAACACTGTGCTTTGGGAATGTACTGTAAACCACTACAAACAGGGTTTGTATTAACAAGGTTCCACTGTATATATATATAAAAATACTTATGAATAATACCTTCTAGAACAGCTAATTCCTCCCAAGGTTTCGATGACACTAACTGTTTGGCAGCCTCAGCAGTTGAACACCTTACGAATGCTTCAGTTGCACCTTCTCGTACATCCACATACTGTACCTCACCATGTGACTTTGCTTCGGCCTGGAAAAAATAACCTTCACATAACAGTACGAAATTTTGACTGCAGTCTCTATTTAATCACCAGCATTCCAAGGCAGATACCTCTGGAAACAAATTTTTTAACTGGGAATTCACATATGACAAAAGTAGTAGACTGCATGCCAGACTATATAAACTTCCTCCTAGCCAATAACATGGTGACTACTCAAACAAAATTTTGAAATTCCCCAGTATTTCCCTATTTTCCCAAATGCGGTAAATATCTTCCCTGACACTTAAAAAAATCAAATTTTGCTATTCACAGTAGATTTACTACTATTCTCTTAAGCTTCTAAACACACTGACAGATATTTCACATCAATTTTCAAACAATTACCTTAAAAATATAAATTTAAAAAAAAAGTTCACAATATTATGTGAAGTTAAAATTGTTTCTTTCCTATACACAACATACATCTTATTTTCGAAGATTTTTCATATCATCTTCAATTGCTGAAACAGCCCTACAAGCTTTCTCTTCTCTATTATAGCCTTTAGCGACAGGGATTTCTTCTTCAGGTCTTCACTGTATCGGGATGAATCTGCCATCTTGAAATAATTACTTTCTGCTGACCTCCAGCAGCTGTGACACCATCAAATATTAGTCTCTATGCAGTAAGAGACTATTCTAGAAGGTTCTCTACAAGTATATACTTGTTAACTGAAAATCCTTTTGCAAGTGCAGCACTTTCACGCAAAAGTATGCAAAACATTTTAAGAAACTGACCCAAGTTCTGTTGGAACAGGAGAAATCTGCTTAATCATCTGCATCCAAAGTTCATCCAAACAGCAACTGTTTTGTAAACATTATTGAAAGTTGGTATTAAATGACAGACTGCTGCAAACATTTTTGAACTGTCTTTACACTATGTATGCTTCGACACCAGAAACAACTGGATTTAACGCAATTTCATGAACTAAATGTAAGTCACTGTACTGTTAAGAATAAACAGACATGCAATAACAAGTCCAATGATGTCATAGGGACATCATCATGGCGGCACTCGTTTTTACTCAGCTAAAATAAACACTCTTTGTTTACGTTTTTCTCGGGTTATACGGAAATAAATAAAGAAAGTGTGGTACCATGATTCATTAAATTAAACGTACTTTTAAATAAAAATAAAATTTTAACATAGGTAATACCCCAAATGTTTTAATAATAGTTGTTATTACAATTTTATTTCCACAAGATGCGTAAAGGATTTAAAACTGTAATGTCATAATTGTCAAATTATCCAAGAAAACTTTGGCAGGTAGAGTCCACAGGGTCCAGATGTTCACCTTTTTTTTATTTATTTTTTTTCCCCTAAATGAAAACTGCTTAAACTTCACCATTTTGCACCTTGAAATCAAAATTTTCCCAGAGGAGGACCGTCAGACCCCCGCTTTATTGGTGGGAATCTGAGTTGCTTCATGACATTCTCAGGTTCGTGATACTTCTACCCTCCAACAAAAATCCTAGTACAACCTGTGTCTTAACACCCCTTCTCCCCTGAACAAAAATCCTGGGTGCTTCTCTGCCTCATTCAATTTTTAAGTCCACTGGGAATTACGGGCCGTTCACTAGCAAACAAGACATACAGCATCAAACATTATTTCTAACATTGTTTTTTGCCTACTCTAAGAGTCTGGTGAGAGAAGGGGCAGAGTTTTACATGTTAAATTATATTTGGTGGGAACTGTCACCTGTCAAACCAAAACCTATGCCTTTATTTACATGTTTGTTAGTTTGATTTGGTGCAGAACGCTATAGAATCTTTTTGGCGGTTTGTTAAATACATACACTGAACACATTAGTATTTTCCTTCTCAAAAACACTATACATAATACATACTTAAACATTTTTACCTAGTTTTATTCCAGAAGCAATATTCACCATTTCACAATGCACATAGCATGTTTTTGTACGTACGCAATATTGTGGCAAATAAAAGGTCCCCATCAATTATAATTTAACATATAAATCCCTATCTTTTTGTATCAGGGGTAGACGGCACCCTTAAGTGAACTTCTTTTGCTTAGGGAAAAAAATAAAATTTGCATGTTTTCTATTTTCTAACAAACTATCACATCAAAGTACATTGTTTATACTATTGCAAAAACCACTGAAAAAGGAAATTTTTGCATATTTATTTAAATTTAGCTGCCAATTGCTTTTTGTAAAACAACTTTTCATACGCATACACATTAATTTGAATAAAGACAAGAGAATTACTCAACTTTGTTGAATTTTGTATTTTGTTTTCACATGACAAGTTTTTTGTAAAAACTGTGTAAAAAGAAAAAAAAATTCCTCTGGGAAATGTTATTGCAGATAATGTCTACACTACAGTATTTGGTACAGGTATAAATTTTTTCTCAGTCTGCGCCCTTAACTGGATAACAACACGGCAGATTAAAATGAATCCCTATTTCTGTTATTATAGTAACTTCAATTTTTTAAGTCTTGAAAGGAAGAAGATATCGCAAAACCATTACATAGAACTGTTGGAAACTGGTTGTACTATGTAGTGCAATTTTTCAAAACATACGTTTTTTACAATTTTGGCTAGTTACTGACTTTAAGAAAAATTGATTTTAGCCAAAATTACAGAAACCTATGTTTTGAAAAAATTAGGCTGCATAGCACAAACCATTTCCTACATTACTATGTAACAGTTTTGTGATTTCTGTTCCCTTTCAGGATTTAAAAAATATAAGTCTTTAAAAACAGCATAAATAGGAACCCATTACCTTAAACGCTATTAAAGTAAACTACGAGCTTGTCTAGTTTAATGGAAACCAATTTGTCAGAAGTTCAGGCCAAAAATTCATACGTAACATGAATAAATGCAAATCAACATGTTTCAAAATTCAAAGTTTAAGAATACCGCCTACCTATATGTTACAGGCTCAGAAGCTTGCATCAAATACAGCATTGGCATAATAATGAGTTAAGTGCTGAACTAGAGTTCAAAATTCTTGCCCACATACTAGTACATTTTGAAGTACAGCAGTCTGAAAAGGCCAATCTTAGTTATGTTGGAGTGTTCTGAAACAATATTTTTAATGAACATGATGTCTTAACAATAACATTCTGCCCTTGTCTTTTTTCTTTTGTACATTGGCACAATGGGCACATGTAGAATAGCTTCATAAAACATCTATTTACGAACACACTGCAACGCACATAGGCAGCGGCCTTAAGATGAAAATGTATCAACTAGTATAATAAAATCTAGTGCAACCTGTTGTTTTGCGAGCAGCAGATAATAAGTTAATGAAACTAACTGTAATGGCTTTCATTCTCTGCAAAGAGATGCCCTGTCAGATAACGAACTTTATCTTTGATAACATTACCTTCTAACAGAAAATAATAAAAGTCACCATTAAATGTCTCGTACAGATGCACTGTTCACAGGAAAACTCTACACAAGTTAAGTGATTTGTGCTTATAGAAACTACAAGACACAATGCTTACGCCTGTGTCATCTTTAGCACATCGGCACTTCTCAGCCTTGTACACACAAAACATAGGTACTCAGCCTGTCATCCACCATGTCTAACAAAACAAACAAAACGCATATAGGTAGAACCTTGTTATAACGTTTTTCAAGGGACTTGTGAAAAAAAGTGTTATATGCAGGAAAATGTTATAAGCAGGAATCAGTATTTTTCCACCAATAAATGGACGTTACACAAAAGTAACTCAAAATTTGATAGTTTATGTATAGTAAATAAGCCTATATGTAATGAGATTAAAAGAGGCTGTAGTTACTGTGCTATCAGAAACACGATAAATACATACATTGTGTGTATAATAAAGGCTTTCCCACTTGTCTTCTGTAGGTTCATGATCGTCATATTCGGGTTCACAGTCTTTAATTTTATTGTAATATACACTTATGATACTTTCCCAGACATTAATTTGGTTTTGACAGATGTTTTTAGTCTACAGCTTAGTTATTTTATTTAAAATAATATATTTAAGAACAATTTTACATGAGTTTTGATTAATGTTTTAGAAAAAAGTGATGTTATATGCAGGAAATGAAAATACCAGTGCTGTTATAAGCAGGAAATGAGAGCATTATTCCTTATGGAAAAGTGGTGGGACTAAAGAAAAGTAATGTTATAAGCAGGAAAATGTTATATCCAGAAATGTTATAACAAGGTTCTACTGTATTATGGAAAGCAGAACCTTAAAACTGTACGGTGTATATCAGAGCAACCAAAACCAAATTACTACTTTTATTAGGATGAAAATAGAAAAACTTTGCCCCACCTAATGTATTAATGTTTGGTAATTTGCTGAAGAAACATATTAAATGAAGTTACGTGTTTGAAAAGTTACATTATTTTGATCCACTCGGTTAAAGCCCGACATTTCTTCGCTCAATGATGGGCGGACGAAGGGGGAGGAAAAAAAAAATATTTCAGGGAACAAAGATACCGTGTTTTACCGCATAATCGTCGCATATTTTTTGCCATATTGGATGCAAAAAATTGAAGATGCGACTATTATTAGAGTAAAATTCCCGTGGTAGAAAAGAAAAATTTTTAAACCAACATTTTTTCGTCACTAACCCTATTTATATTAAAGTAACTCAATATTTTTGGCAGAACTATTGACGGATAAACTCTGAA